>JAVSBS010007791.1:20146-38793 GCA_033124195.1 Coracias cyanogaster | reverse complement strand
CCCCCCCCCCCCCCCCCCCCCCCCCCCCCCCCCCCCCCCCCCCCCCCCCCCCCCCCCCCCCCCCCCCCCCCCAAGGACATGTATCTTCAATATCATCATATCATTTGAGGAATGCATGCCTCTAGGGAAAGGAATTTGCTCTTTTCACTGAAGCATAGATCTATAAAATGTACACATAGCAACCTGTGACTGCTCATTTCTAGATTTTTCAAGGTTTCCTCTATAGGCAAGATATCACTCCCATTTATTTGCATTTGGTTTCTCCTGCTTGCATTACTTTCTGGAGGATGGTGATACCAAGCCCTGTCTCATTAGCATTTAAGTAACACCCTTCCACAGAAAAAAGTGTGAAGATAAAGTGAACAATTATTTACATTTAAGTTTTTAAGCTTTAGTGGAAAATACTGACCTATTGAGAAACTGATAGTCTAGCTCACTATTGATTAACAGTGAAACACATAAATACCACTTGATAATGTTTTAAATGGAAAAGAGAATCTAATGATCAAAGCACTAACAGTATTTGGAATATGTAGTATTTAGCAGAAATGGGAGCAGTAACAGTTACACAGTATCATCAATATGTTCAGCGTCTGGTTGCAGAATATATTGCTGTTAGTCAAAATATATTTTGTTCACATGGAATGTGAATTAATGTTTAAGCGTGCAAGTCTTCAGCTGTTATACAAAACATAAATGATCACAGCTTACGCCTGAGAATCAATTTGAAGGGATACATGGCAAACCTCTCTGTGGGTACAGTAATGGATACTCAGAGCGTATGCTTAATGACCAAAAAATGTGTTCAAAAATCCAACAAGCACTTCAAGATGATGGAAAAAATCAGATACTGTATTACATATGGCCAACTTCAGCACATCAACGCAATACCAAATTAAGAGACAGATGACGTTTCAAATGAGAAGCTGAAACAGGCCATTATTTCATTTTCTGGTAATTTTTAAGGTGGGTCACAAATCACTAATCTTAGGCCAATGGGTTTTACACGTTTCTCAGCATTTTCAAAATCTAGCTAAAAACTCTGCATGATGCCCATCAAAAACTAAACTGAAATCCCTTTTAAGAAAGAAAATAATTCTTAAAAAAATCACCAAAAGTGTTTTAAATATCAGCTTTAAATGAAAAGTAAATATTTCAATCATTCAAATTATCATGGAGTTCTGTATGCTTAGATGTGGAATAATCTGCCCTACCAGTTGCAAAAGGGAAGAGATTTGTCATCAAAACTGTAGTGTATCTGCCTGTGATGATCTGAATGTTAGGCTGTGTGAGTAAAATTGCATATGATTAGCAGAATGCACTGAGCAGTGCTAACACAGACAGGACAGCCCCCTTCGCTGCTCTGATAAATCTGCACTCTTTTAAAATAGTTCCTGACAACTCCCTATGCAAGTGTCAATCCAACTGCTCTGAAAAGTAGCATCTGCCTTTTAGTTGCAGTGAAAGTAAAGCAATCCTTTGCAGAGCTTCATATGCTTTAATAGGAGGCTCATCTGATGCCCAGTGTGGTAGTGCAATAGTCTGAAATCAATCTGGTATATAGATTGCTTTCTATGGAGCTGAGAAATGAAATCCCCAGACCCAAAAATAACTGAAGACACTTTTCAGGAATATAATGAATTGTCAGTTTTACCAGAAGGCTCATTCTTCTCAGGAAGATCTCAGCTGTATTCTGGACTGTTCCAAGGATCCCAGAAGACTGTAACAATGCACACTCCACAATGGTTGCTGAAACTACTGACAATGCCACAGCATCTCACAAGTCAAGCGAAACTTGGAGAGAGATGTGTACCATGAGCTGACCTTCTGGAATAATTGTTCTTAATTCCTCTTTAGAGCTTACTGGGAACTTATCCAGAAATGGTGATATCTTGTGTCATTTAAGAAAGTCATATTTTCAATGGAGGTTTGGGTAATTACCTACTATGAACTGAAGACTAGCCAAAGTAGCATACTTCCTACAAAAGAGGTCTAGACATTCTGGCTCCAGCCTTTAAAGAGTAATCCTGAGGCATGCTGTCTCATTGTCTCTTGAGTTTTTTTAACCCAAGAACACATTTAAACAGAAATCCCACAAAGGGACTCAGCTCCTTCCTTTGCCTTTTTTTTTCAGAGCTGGTGGGTTTGGTTTTGGCATTTTACCAAGTAGCTAGGCAGATTCATTCACATGTGCTACAGGTCTGTTGTGCAAAGACCAGACAACATCCAACCACTCATGTGTATTTTCTTGTTATTCTCTAAACAAATTTACTTGCCACTTCTTCATTTTCATCAGTCTTTGAGGAAGGTTCTGAAAGTGGATCTCTACCTTTCTGTCCAGGAAGTTACTATTTCCCAAATCAGTCCTGAATCCCTGATCGTATCACTTTTGCCCAGCATCGTCTGTTCTTTCAAGCTTCCCAATGAATTCTGTCCTGATTATGTTCAATTTTTCCATGCCACTGTCAAATCCAGTGCTTTCTGCATTCTTCAAAAGCATTAACTTAGATCTTTATTTTTTTCATACTTGACTCCCTGGCCTGGGGTGAGTATTGGCAGCAATGACCTCTTTTTCAAGGTTGGTGTAAGGAACTTCGGGATTCTTTACTTCCTAACTTTTCCCTCCTTTTCAAGACAGGTATCACAGTAAGAAAAAGAAAGAGGAGAAAATCTTTTAAACTGGGAAGAGGAGGGATGATAAGAAGACAAAATTCTATGAAAATAGTATTTAATTACTGAGGGGAGGGAAAAAAAAGCTCTGTTTGTCTCTTACAAGCATCATCATTAGCTGATTTATTCCCTGGAGGTTGTCTACTGAAGTAGGCAGCCTAACAGAAAGGATGCTCCCATGACTGTTTAAAAAGCAGACATTTCTTAGTAACTTTACTTTTCAGAAAATGTATTTCCTGAGTTTGTGCCCTGTTACAACCAGGTGAGCTTTAAAGCAAGAGCAGAAGGAACAAATGTTGCAACAGTTCATGGTAAAAACTACTTATGCATTGGAAACACATAGAATAACAGAATATTAGGTTTTGGAAGGGATGTCTAGAGATCATCTAATCCAACTCCCCTGCCAAAGCAGGTTCCCTTAGGGCTGTTTACACAGGAACACACCCAGGCAGGTTTTCAAAGTCTCCAGAGGAGAAGACTCCACAACCTCTCTGGAGCCTGTTCCAGTGCTCTGTCATCCTCACAGGAAATAAGTTTTTCTTGATGTTGAGGTGGAACTTCCTGTGTTCCAGCTCATGGCCATTGCCCCTAATCCTGTTGCTGGGCTCCACTGAAAAGTTGTCATAACTGCTGCTAACGGCTAGATCTCAGAGTTCTTGTATACTCTCAAGTTTGATCAAAAGAGTGCAGAAACCACATGATGAAAGTAAACTCCAGTACGCTTTGAAAACTGACAACGAAAAGCATATTTTTCCATTATACAGCCCTCCGCAACAGAAAAATTAAGAGTATCTAGCATGGTTAAAACAGTCACATCACAAACTGGCTCAATTTTATTTAGCCACGAGATGAGTTCCTAGTATTTTATGAGGAACAGTATTAAAAATTAATCAAAAAAACTTATTCCTAAACACTAACTGAAGAAGTCACTGGTCAAGTTTGAGCCAGTGAGGAATACATGCCAAAGATTTTTCTTCTCATTGCAGGAGACACATTCAACAAAGGAAAGTACAGGATGAAAAGAAAATGTTCTTATTTCAGCATGGGTGAGTCTTTTTTTCACAAGCTACTGACTTAGAAATATTTCTGAAATATAACAATTTTTTTGTCTGCTATTGCTGAGAGCTCTTTAATTATATAAATTCCCAAATCTTTCCTTTCAGCAAAAATTCACTTGTTTTAAACTATCATCTTTATTTATAATATATATTAATTTTTAAAAGGGAGAACAAAAGATTGCAATATTTTCAAATCTAGTGCAACATACTTCCATCTTAATATGAAGATCTTGGCACTCTGAGCACTTGGAAAAGCAAATATCCCCAAATAAACTACTATTATTTAGGGGCATCTTATTAAGCAGTGGCTTGTTAGATGTAGAAGCAGGTGTAAAATACACATACAGATCACTTAACCAAACAGCTGAAACTTTATGAAACAACTGCCACTTTAACCCTTGAACTGAAGAAAGCATTAGGATGAGTGCTTTTTAAGTACATGCTTCCTTCAAAGTAAATGTGCCTTTGAAGTAGTGCATTTGCTTAAATAGACTTATGTGATCTAGCTTATGAGTGGTGAGTAAAGGAACCCTAGCCTCTGATATACTGGATTGCACTGAATTTCTCATGACTCTGCTCTCTCTGCCTCAATAGTCCACCTCTAAACCCAGCTGATGCCCAAGCCTGAACTGCTCCCCAACATCAGTTTCTTGATACTTAGAAGAGATCAAACAATGGCATCATACTGAGTATCTCATTTTCTCCGGGATTTGCTGCAGAATCTGCATCTGGATCAAAATCCTCTTTCTTGGTTGCATTTTTGCCATAATTCACAAAGTGCACAAAACTAATATTACAATAATATCACAATCAATTACTAATACTTTTAGACTGTTATATGCAGCTCCAAATCAATCACATATATTCTCCTGCAAATCACCTGGAATGGGCATGCCCTCAAACACTGGCATTACGTCAAAATTTCTGGGCTTGCAAGTATATAATGAACTTTTCATTTTACCTTTCTTTCATTTATTCTTGCCTGAATGACTGAGACATGGAGGCTGAATGCTGAAGTCTTCTCTTTTTTGGTTAACCAGGACCACCATGGTGAGTACCAGTGACTAGGACTGGCTTTATCTACTGTAAAGCTTACTTCTTAGAATCATATAATGGTTTGGGTTGGAAGAGACCTCAAAGATCATCTAGTTCCAATCTCCTTGTTATGGGAGGGACACCTCCCAGTAGACCAGGTTTCTCAAGGCCCCATCCAACCTGGCCTTGAAGGGATGGTGCAAGTGATTTGCCCATTTAAGTGGGGAAATGATACACATTCCATTTATGCCTCAAACTATCTTTCTAGGGCATGACATACAAAAGGAAACATTTAATCACTAGGGAAGGACCTTGCTCTTTCCTCAATAACTGTTTCCCACAAAAGAAGAAAGTAACATCCTTCCCCTGCATGCAGCTGTTTCATTTCCATCTTCACAAATTACTTTCAACAAGTACAGTTTGATTTTCCTTGCCTCACCTTTACTGTTTCAGTAATGCATATCATTACTCGCCAAAAAGAAAAATACTCCAGCACCTCTAATTCCACACCATTTTTAATAAGGATATTTGATACACATTGGGAGATGTATTTTTGTAAATTAATAGAGTCATCTCCAAACTCATTATGTTCTCTTCATCACCACACAGGTAGTCTAAATCTACTCTCTCAAAAGAGGATGTACAATCTACATTCTCATATTCTTCTGTGGAAATACATATATCATTATAAACATTAAAAAACTATTGAGGTTGCAAAGGCAAGGATTGAAGTGCTGCTGCTTAGTCATCCTGCTTACACATATGTGAGTGTTATAATTACATGATTCCATATTATTTTTCCCTGTGTAATGAGTGATGATCCTGGAACTGTTGAAGACCTATCCTCTACAATGGGGATGACCGAAGAAGTCTTTTCTTTTTGAAAGTCAAAGGTATCAAAAAGTGCAGTGGTATTTACTAAATCAATTAAACAAGAACAGAGACAGGAGTTTAATGCTGCACCACAGTACTGAATTCTATCTATGGCTGTACTCCAGAAACAAACCACTGAACATCTGAAAAGATCTTTATACATTTGAACATATAGAATGCTGAAATGTGAAACCCTTGCTGTAAGACGCTATGAATGCTAAAAATTTGCGTTGCTTCAGAGACCAATTGAACAAATGCAAGGAAGAAAAATCCACTGGAGATATTACATACAAAGAAAATCACAGAATCACTCAGGTTGGAAAAGACCTCTAGGATAATCTAGTCCAACCTTCTTCAAACATCTCCCTAACCTCTAGACCATGACTCGAAGCACCACATCTACCCATTTACTTAACATCAGGGATGATGCCTCCACCACCTCCCTGGGCAGCCTGTTCCAATAGCTAATCACTCTTTCAGTGAAGAACTTCTTCCTGATATCCAATCTAAACCTCCCCGGTGTGACTTGAGGCCATTACCTCTTGCTCTTTCATTAGTTACCAGAGAGAAGAGACCAGCACCAGCCTCACTGCAACGTCCTTTTAGGTGGTTGTAGAGAGCAATGAGGTCTCCCCTCAGCCTCCTCTTCTCTGGACTAAACAATCCCTGTTCCCTCAGGCGCTCCATATACAACATATTCTCCAGACCCCTCACCAGCTTCGTTGCCTTTCTCTGCACCCACTCCAGCACCTCAATGTCCTTCTTGTACTGTGGTGTCCAAAACTGGACACAGTACTCAAGGTGCAGTCTCACAAGTGCCAAGTACAGGGGCACAATCACCTCCTTACTCACTCTGGTCACACCATTTCTGATACAGGCCAGGATGCTGTTGGCCTTCCTGGCATCTGGGCACACTGCTGGCTCATGTTCAGCCAGTTGTCCACCAGCACCTCCACCCAGTCTTTTTCCACCAGGCAGTTTTCCAGCCACACTTCCCCAAGCCTGTAACGTTGCCAGGGGTTGTTGTGACTGAAGTGCATGACCCAGCACTTGGCCTTATTAAACCTCATACAACTGATCTCAGCCCATCGATCCAGCCTGTCCAGATCCCTTTGCAGAGTCTTCCTACCCTCAAGCAAATTGACATTCCCACTTAATTTCATGTCATCTGCAAATTTACTGAGGGAGCACTCAATCCCCTCATCCAGGTCATTGATAAAGATATAAAACACGACCAGTCCCAGAACTGAGCCCTGGGGGTCCCTGCTTGTGACCCGCCGCCAATTGGATTTAAGTCCATTTACTACAATCCTCGGGGCTTGGCCATCCAGCCCGTTTTTAACCCAGCAAAGAGTCCACCTGTCTACACTGTGAGCCGCCAGCTTGTTCAACAAGATGCTGTGGGAGACAGTGTCAAATGCCTCACTGAAGTCCAGGTAGACCACATCCACCTCCTTGCCCTCATCCACTAGGCGGGTCACCTGGTCACAGAAGGAGATCAGGTTGGTCAAACAGGACCTGCCCTTTGTGAATCCATGCTGGCTAGGCCTGATGCCCTGGTTGTCCTGCACTTGCCATGTGAGCCCATCCAAGATGAACCTCTCCATAATCTTCCCCAGTACCGAGGTCAGGCTGACAGGCCTCTGTTAGTACAGAGGCAGTCTAGTGAGGCACCACCCCTGGTGGGCTCACTTACCAGCTGAGTCAGGAAGTTGTCTTCCACAC
Source organism: Coracias cyanogaster (assembly GCA_033124195.1). Classification (NCBI taxonomy): domain Eukaryota; kingdom Metazoa; phylum Chordata; class Aves; order Coraciiformes; family Coraciidae; genus Coracias; species Coracias cyanogaster. The sequence continues at coordinate 31,432 of JAVSBS010007791.1, read as the reverse complement.
AGTCTAGGAACTTTTTGGACTGTTTCCTCTCTGCTTTGTTGTATTTCCAACAGATGTCTGCTAAGTTGATGTTCCCCACAAAAACAAGAGCTGGTGATTTTGAGGCTTCTGGCAACTGTCTATAGAACACTTCACTGACCTCTTCATACTGGTTGGGTGGTCTATAACAGACTCCCAGCAGGATATCTGTCTCATTGGCCTTCCTCCTCATCCTTACCCATAGACATTTGGCTGCTCCATCACAGTTGTTGACTTTTATGCAATCAAAACACTCTTTAACACAGAGAACCACTCCACCACCTTTTCTACCTTGTCTGTCCTGTTTGAAGAGCTTATAGCCATCTATTGCAGCACTCCAGTCATGAGAGTCATCCCATCATGTTTCTGTGATGGTGGCTGTTATAGCTTTTGTGCTGCACGATAGCTTCCAGCTCCCGTTTGTTGCCTGTGCTGTGTGCCTTGGTGGAGATCCACTTGAGCTGGGCTGTTGATTTCACTCCCAGCAGTGGCCTGCCACCCTTAGGCTCAACTCTAGCGAGCCCAGTTTTATCCCCTTCCCCCTTCAGACCTAGCTTAAAGCCCTCTCAGTGAGTCCAGCCAGCTCACACGCAGGGATCTTTTTCCCTCTCTGGGACAGATGAACTCCATCTGTCGACAGCAGACCCTGCACCAGTGTAAAGCTCCCCATGATCAAAGAACCCAACATTCTGTTGGTTGCACCAGCCTCTACGCCACATGTTCATCAGGTGGGTTTTTCTACTTCTTTCATTATTCCAGCTACTGGAAGGATTGAGGAGAACACAACCTGTGCTCCTGAGCCATCAAGCGATCTCCCCAGTGCCCTGAAGTCCTTTTCAATTGCTTTCAGACTTCTTTCTGTAACTCCATTGCTACCAGCGTGGATAACCAACAGTGGGTGGTAATCCGATGGCTGTACCAGACTGGGGAGTTTCTTAGTAATATCTCTGACCCTGGTCCCGGGGAGGCAGCAGACTTGACTTCCCTATGGTGTGGATCTGGCCAGCATATGGGGCCCTCCATTCCTTGGATTTATTCCATAATGCCAAGCAGTATTTTTTTCCCTGTGTTTACATGGTGATCTTCCTGTATTTAAGCAAGTGTATATATTTGATAGTAATGGTGGTGTAATTACCCTGTTAGTTGATGAACCTGACAAACCACTAATTTTAGATCACCAATTACTATTTTGTTGAAAATATAGTTGGAGGTAACTGAAAGGAACCAAAAATAATGGGTGACAGATCAGATATGGCCCAAATGGAGATTTTTGTTTGCTTTTTTTTTTTTGCTGCTGCCATGGGAAGAGTGTAACTATATTTGCAGATGGTAAGCTTCTATTAAAAAAAAACCAAACCAAAACACACAAATAAACAACAATGACAAAATCAACCAAAAAAACCCCAAACCCAACTGATCACTACAAAAAAAAAAAAAGCCTAAACCATGCTTGATTCTGGAGTGGATTTTGTGTTTTCTGAAGCTGCATGTTGAAGTTTCCTTAACTTGATACTGTAATGAATTATTTCATCTTAGTGAAGAACACTTGTGTGAAAATTTTCTGAACCTTTTGTTGATATTTCCCGGGAATTTTTGAATTTTAGTTTGTTTGTTTTTACAGAATCGCAGCTGGTTTGCTGACTCTCTTCATCTCTTGCTTCTCATTGGCATCTCTTTGTAAAAGCAAAAAAAAGTACAGAAATAACGAAGATCTGAAAGTACATTGTTATCAGGTCAGTCGCTACTTTTCAGTCATTCTAGATGTTAGAGGGGTTATAGGTGCAAATTTCTACATGCTTTCTGATGTTCCTACCAAGACCACAATTTTCAACAAGAAAATGATTATTCCTAAGAGTTTTCTCCTTGTTTCCAGAGGACCATTTGCTTATAGTAATACACATTTTAAATATCATAATGCTGTTCCCAGAAGCTCATCCTGTGCATATTTATGTGTTTTGAGCATTTATCCTGCCTTCAGTCTATGTAACTTCCAAGGACTTTTGCAGGAATTGCACGTGCACGCGAAGGACAGGTTTGCTGGTTCAGGACGTTCTTCCCAGCTTTTGATTCTTGCATAACAATGTGAGACTAATGCTGAGCTGGTTTTTTGTTGGTTAAATCTTCCAGATGAAATATGATTTTTTTTTTCTTTACAGCGTCATGAAATAGGTAGATCTTTTCATAGTAGGTGCTAATTAAGTTCTAGAGAGCCTTTAAGATTCTAGTAATACCTTGCGTGTCTGTTATCCTCTTGTTTTTAAAATATTGAACCTATTACAAGATAATGGTTTTCTTTCAGAACCAGCTTTATTGGATACAACTTATGTGGTGGAGTTTCTTACTGAGCTAAGCAATGCATTCATTACATCAATTATTTAGGTATGGAGCTCAAATTGGTTAAAAGGAGGAGGGAAAAGAATAATGAATGCTTTAAATGCCTTTACCTGAGTGTGCACACGTGTAACGTGCTGGTTGTTTCTCTCAACTTTTCCAGCTTAACTGTGGAGAAGAGGTATCAGTTTTTTCTAAATGTTTAGGACAGGTATTTTCAGTATATGCTGAAATCCACTCAGCAGTGGATTTCTCACTGGAGCGTCTGATGTACTGGATGGAGGAGAGGGCAGCTGGGTAGGTATCTGGCAGCTGGCCGAAGTTAGCTCACCACACAACTGCTGCAGCATCTCATGCAGTGTAACTTTGTGGAGAAGCTTACAGATAATGATGATTAAATAGGTGTGTAGTCAGAAAGTAATGCCCGTCTGTTCTTGAGCCAACCTTAGAGAATCAGGAAATTCACTCACTGAGCCCTGGGCTACTTAGGTGAAAATGTTCTGCCTGCTTGTTCAGAAAATAACATCTTCTTTTTTTTTTTTCCTAAGAAAGTTCCTTAAGAAGATCGTAAACATCCTCAAATTGCTCTTTAATCAGAGGATATTTTGCAATAGTGACATCTAATTACTAGTCTTTATTAGATTTTTATTTCAAAAGCTTACTTGGGAATGGAAAACATGGGATCCACCATTCACGCCCTTGATAAGGAATTGAGTGGAGAGATTATTCAGATTTAGAGAGGAAGAAGGACATTGCAAAGGCATTACTCCTAAATAAATAACTTGTTTTGAAGTTAGTTTGCATTTCGTTGCTTTGAAATGCGCAAGAATATAAAAGTAAAAGGTTTGTCAGAAGACTAGTATTTCTCAGCAATGGAATCCTCTTTTTGTGCTCTTTCTTTTCAGTTGGAGTTTTCAGTGGGGACAAGGAAGTGGGGTAATCTTAAAAAAATGCTGAATTTGAGCATTGGGAACATGAGTTCTCAGGCAGTTTTAAGGGTGAGATGCATCTTCTAGTCAGATGAAGCATACCTATTTTGCAGTGGTGGGCCATGATCAGGGCACTGACATTTATATGCGTAAGCACACATGATCAGGTTCTTGCTGTGCACCTGACAAGTTTATTAAAAGTAGGTTTTGCAGCTTGCCTGTATGTGGTGTTTGGAGGGCAGTCACTGAAGGTTATGCTTTCCCTTGGTAACGTCGTTTCTTCCTAGACAGGAAACTAAGTCTGGTTGTTTGATGTCTCTTCATATGGGAGAATGAGAAGATAATTTGCTACAGAACTTTCTTCTTTGTGCGCCACTTTCTTCCAAGTATTGAACGTAGTGGAAGGGAAAATATAGCCTCTCTTCATCACACTCTTTGTGATTTGTCTTGGGGATTCTCTTAGCAACTCTGCTAACATCTTTTATAGGTTTAGCTCTGACTAAAAGCCTTTCAATTAGGAAATGGAGCAGGAAGGTGTGTGTAGTTTTTATCCTTTTAGCAAAAAGCCTAATCTAACTAATCTGGCCGAACTTCTCTGATCAGGATCCTCTGAGTCCTTTTTTTTTAATCCTTTTTCTCTTTTAGTAATGTCTGTGTGCAAGAACCATCTTTTAAATTTTTCATTTCACCTCACCTCAAATTTTTGTATCTGTTCATTTGGGTTGAGATGCATTTTCATACAAGAAGTAAGATAATCTTTCCCAAAGGTTTAAGTTGCTCTTATGCCTAAATTGTTCTTCACAAGTTATTTTGGAATTACCTCTGAATAAAGACACTTCCCCTGTCAGTTCTCTTCCTATTTCAGTCAGAGGAGGAGAGGGATTCAGCATAGTCTAGGCTTTTTGTTGTGCTTACAATCAACTTTTTTCCTCTTCTGAAGACTTTTTTCTTTCCTGTGCGAGTGAGCTTCCTTTTCCATCTGGGAATTAGCCAGTCATGAATATATCATGCCTAATAAGGAACAAAGTTTGTTCTGTTACATGAATTACTCCCCTTTTGGTGAAAAAGAAAACCAAGTTGGCAGAGGCCATCAGAATAGGCAAAAAACTCACCAGTTTGCATGTAGTCCTCCACAGAAAAGATAATTCCATCCAATCCAGTCCAAACTATGTGTTTTTGTGCTGGTTTTTCTATGGCTGGTACAGAGCGTACACCTTAGCAAATGGGTACAAACTACACGCCTGCATGGATCTGAGAGGCCATTTGCAGGCTGCTCATTTATTCACTTATTTTTTGCACCTACATACTGTAGATTTCCAACTTGGGGATTAGCTTTAAAGAAACAAAAGGCTCAGACATCCAAACACCATGATCAAAAAAATGTTTCAGCAAAAGTGTATAAAAAAAGACATTTTTTAAAAATGAAAACGCAAGCTTGAGTAATTTTATATGGTTACATTTACATTTCTGTTATGAAAACTTAAGTTATAAAGTTATGTTTAGACCTAATTTTGAAGTTTTAATACATGATTGTTTGCATAAGGCAGAAAATACTAGTTACACCCTCACAGTTTCTGAAAACTGCCAAGAGCTGCTCAAAGCAGGAATAACTTTTTTTTTTTTTTGCTGGATTTTGTGTACTATGACAAGGAGAGAATTGTCTTTTAGTTAATGCTACTTCTCTCTTCTCGTGAGGTGGGTGTTTGTTACTTTTCCCAAGTACAAAGTGATAGGATGAGAGGAAATGGCCTGAACTTGCACCCGAGGAAGTTTAGATTGGATATTAGGACAAAATTTATTCACAGAAAGGGTTATCAGACATTGAAATATGCTACCCAGGGAAGGTGTTGTCATCACCCTTGGAGATACTTAAAAGACAGGGAGACATGGCACTGGATGGCATGGTTTAGTGGTGACTCAGCACTGTGAGGTTTATGGTTGGACTCGATGCTCTTAAACTTGGTCTTTTCCAAACTAAATGATTCTACAATTCTGTGATCTTTGAGAATTCATTAAGGCTTCAGGAGTGGTGAAATCTAAGTTATTTATAATCCATCAGCTAGACTGCTGCAGTGCTTACTATACAGCCTAATTATTTTTTGCTAGAGAGAACACCATTTTCTCTTTGCCAGCATTTTCATAGGCAAAGTCCATTTTTTTTTTTTTTTCTGCTGCGCTCCTGAAAACACTGCTGTTTCCATTGATTGATCATGTTGGGCCAAGTTATTATTCCTACGAGGCTTGAACTTCATGTAGGTCCAAGGTGGCCACTTTATTAATTTTATCCTCTAAATTAGGAGGAGAAATAAATGGTAGGAATCCGTGTCATATTGTTGGAGCTAGGAGACAAAGAAGAGTGTTTTCAACCAGCCTAGTATTCTGTCCAGCTGCTGCTGCTGTTTCTCCTACCATTCTGTCTATGAGAACATTAGATGCTTAGGAGACCTCCCAGCCAGAGCTGCTCTGCTGGTGAAGAGGTATTAGGACTGCAGATGTCACCCTTGTTTTCCTCTTTCTGGCTGTGACTGACAGATGAGTGTTTCCCAGAGGTCACCTCTTAAGCTGTTCAAGAATAATCTCTGAATTTCAACGAAGGTTGTGAGGGGTATAAAGAAGACAGGTTCTTAGCTGGAGACCTCAGTTCGCATCTCCAGGTTGCTTCTGTGCTGTTCCGCAGTTCTGGAGATGGTGAAAGCTGAGGGCATCTTGAAGTTTACTTAGACTGTGAACATGTGCGTCTCAAAAGCAGATGCTGAGACCTTCCCTGGACACTGGCGTAGATTTAGCAGCAGTAAATTGGGTTTGCTAGTGTGCCTAGGTCATCAGAAGTATTCCAAGGCATAAGATATATTATGGGAGATGACACAAAGTGATTCCAAAGTGACTTCACCAGTGACTAGGGGATAGCAGAGGGATTACCAGAGCTCATGATGCTAAAAGAAGTTGAAAAGATATATATCAAAGGGGGGAGATCTGCCCTGAATACAGCAAAAGCATCCCAAATAAACATCAGAGGTCTAAAGGAGCCAGTTCCCTGAGCTTTTGGAGGCTTAATGCTTTGACCTAGCTTATTGTTGTCACGCAGAAATACAAGTTACATGTTCTTGTAGCCTGAAATTAAATAGAAGCAGCAGATATTGTGCACATGTGAAACTGGGCCAAGAAAGGATGCTGACTGCTAAAGGTACCCTCTGGGCAGGTTACACTAGGTATCACTGGGTCTGACAAGGGAATGGCAGCTGTTCATACGGTAAAAAGTGATGGATGTGAGCACTGTGTAGTTGCTTTGCACTAAAAGAAGCCGCCACAGCAGTTATGTCTTGTAATTCCATTTTACAGCACATGTTTGCAAAGTACCATGCGCGCTTGATTTACCCTTTAGTAGAACTGCAGAGCTGTAAATAAATAGCAGTAATTGAAAACTTGGCTCAAGCATGTTCTTGGTTAATCGTCACTTTCAAAAGTAACTGACTCATGGAGTAATTTTTCTTAAGGTTTCCTGCACCTATTGATGGCTGAATTGTCTCTCGAATTACTACAGGGAAAAAAAACCCCACCTCTTCAACTTCACTGCTTCTCCAAGGCAGAGGGCTCTGCTTGAAGTGGTTCAGACAATATCATCTGAACAGTCTACTTAGATTGCAGCATCTTTCCATCTCTTAAACTCCACCCCCAGTCTGCTCTGCTGCTGTCTCTACTTAGAGGAGCTGTGCTGCCCATGCAAAACTCTTGCCTTAACCTAGCCTTCCCTTTCACCCTGTACCTGATCCTGCAGCCAAGGCAGAGGTTCTGCTAGTTCTGTGTTGTTGCTGTTTGAGGACACATGCTCCTCGAAAAACTGGGTGCATATGTTTTCTGGGGTTTGCATGAATATTTAAGGTAGGTACTCTTGACAAAAAGCATGTTGTGACAAATCGGTGAAAAAGCTAGAACACTCAGCACTACGTATCAGACTTCCTACTCTTCTGTTGATTCACATAAGATGTTTATGCAACTCTAAAGCATATTTACGTATTTAAGTGGAATGGGAGAAATTCATACAGTGTGTTTCATTGTCTGTTTTCTTCTTTCTAGATGTTGAGTATTGCACTTTCAACATACGTTGTGAGCAGTACTCATGATAGTCTGAAGAGCAAGCAGGGATTGCCTCTGTTGAATCAAGTTATTAGCTGGGTGACTCTAGGTAAGAACATCTTACTTCCCAAACTCATATGCTGATAGTTCATGGGGTTTGGGCTCAGGTAGGGGGTGGTGACATGTTTTTTTTATTAATGTCCTTTTCTGCACATATTCCTTTGACCGCAGAAAGTTCTTCCATGTGTTCAGTGTTCTTTTCTAAGTGAGTTTTTTAGAAGAACATGTTAGAAAGACTTCTGAAATATTATTCCTTTGTAGGTTTGTAATAAAATGCAAAGAGCTTTGATTTTTAAGTAGCTTCATCTTTTGTTTTGAATATTCTGAATATTTTGAAGACCTCTTTTAGGGTTATAAAGGTATAAATTCCCTTTTTATTTCACTGGGAGACAGATAAGGGTGATTTGAGATGTTCTACAAGCAATCTAGTTAAGCATAGGGAAGTGAGAAAAGGTTAGTGCAGTCTTTCAAAACAAAGTTCCATGTGATTGTGGGGACTATTGCGGTATGGAAGTGCTTTTCCAAGCTGTCCTGTAAAATACCTGTGAACTAAGGATGCTAATGTATGTTTGATATCTGTTAGAACTTGATTATGGATTTTTCACCATTTTAAAATTAAAATCTTAAGATGATTAAACAGCAAATGTAATAATCACTGTGGTTATGGAATACAGTAAAGCAATGCCATTTGTATTTTAGCTATAAAATAATTTCTCTAGGGCTCTATTACAAAATGTTAAGCTTTTTTTGCTTTGTAATCCTTCAGTGATTTGAAATGTGGGATTTGTTCTAGAGCTAAACATAACCCATACAAAGTTTGATATCAACTCTGTGCTAAAAGTTAAGAACCAGGAATTTAAACATAGGTTAGCAGAAGAATTATGACTCTTGTTACCCAGTTGTTGTATGTCTTGTACGGTCCTGTAGTGGTGACATTCTTTTAACTTAAGCAGATCTAGTCAGTTTTAGCAATCTTCTCCTTGAGCAAATGGATTCAAGGTTAATAAAACTGATTGTGATCAATGTGTGTGTGAGAAACACTCTCATTTGTACTGTAGTTTCCTTTGGAGCATCTTTCTTTCCGTCATGCTTTCCTAACTCTGTAGCCTGCTAACCTAATTGGGGATCTGTGTGTGGATGAATTCCTTGCAGTTTTCAAGTCAGTGACATCCATGATGTCTTGCTTGGCTTACTGGAGCAGGAATTGAGGGTAAAGGTTACCTGTGTAAAGGTGAGAGAAAAACATTTTTCATCTAAGAGATTATTTGGGCAGCCAGAGAGGTCTGGAGTTTTGAGGAAATGTCTGTTAGAAATTCTCTTTGCTGTAGGTGATGTTCCTGTGATAAAAACAAAGCTAGCAGTGAAATAAACTGTATGTACTAAAAAAGTCTACTTGCTGCCATGGTAGTATTGAATACCCTAGCAAAGTCTTTCAAACTGGAAATAATAAGTACGAGATACTAATACGATATACTAGGTAGGAGCTTTATGTATCTCTGAAGTTGCTTTACGTAATTAAACACAGAACTAAGCGGGTAAAAAGCTAAGACATCCAACAACATGTCCTCAGTCGGAGAGAAATGCCTTGTCACTAGCATAACCACAACTGTCATTGTCACTAGCATCTACCACAAATGTGGCACCATAAGAATCAAGGTACCAAGGTCTACTGTAGCTTTCCCAAGGTTGGTAGCATTCCAGGTGGTCAAGCTCCTCTTCATCTTTTCCCTTAATTGGGAAAAAATGGCACTGTTACTTACTGAACTCTCATTTTGCCCCTCTGTGTGTATTTATGTAGCCAGAAGCACATAGTTATCAGTATTTATTCATAATAATACTGATGTGACTATTGCATTCATGTCATTATGATGAGACTTCTGAAGTTCTCTAGCAAATTGTTCCTCCCTTCTCAGCTATTAATTCTGATGAATATGAAACCTACCTTGTTTAAAGTTTTAATTTAGGCCTATTTTCTTTTTTTTAAGCAAGACTGTTTTTTGGAGAACCAAGCAAATGAATTAGTGATGGTGAGTTCCAGCAGGCCTGTGTCCAGCTGCCTTTAGCTCTTACACCATGTGTAATGTGGTTTGTGCAGTGTACGCTGACCACAAACGTGGAGATAAAACCAGGAGGCATAGAGTTAATTCAGCTGCTTCCTGTGCTCTTCAGAACAGTCTTTGTTTGCAGTTATTTCTAGATGAATGTATATTATGTTTAAAAGTTTTCATTGGTGGAAATCTATCCCAGCAACTTGCCAAATTTTGAGGAATTTCGTGTCACAACTGTTTGCAGAGGACACATATAGAGATTCGTATAGGTCAGCTGGAAACCTGCAGATCTTTTGATGGTTAATACCTGATGTTGTCAGATCAGCGATGGAAGGGAAAGGCTAATTATCACCTACCAGCCACTCATCTGTTCTCATCTATGATTATGCTTAAAAGAGTGATACACATCTGATATGTTGAGTGTCATTCACAGGGGCTGGCTGCCACCCTGAATTTCTTTGTAGCCCTGCTGTCCTCTGCTGAGGTCCCTGGAGTTGCTCCTTGAGGTGGGCCTTCTTTAAGTAGTACAGAAAGCTACAAGTGTTGCTGAATGGCTGGAGCACCATTGAAATGGAGTCACTTATTCTGTAATGGTAGCAGTGCCTGTCATGGTTTAGACCCAGCTGGAAGCTAAGCACCATGTGGTTGCTTGCTCACGCATCCCCCCCACCCCTTCCTGTGGGATGGGAAGAACAATAGAGAGAAAAAGGCAAAACCCTCTGGGCTGAGATAAAGAGAACTTAATAGAACAATGCAAGAGGAGAAGAAGCAACAATAATGGCAATAATGGTAATGAACCACTATATAAGATGAACAATATAAACCTCACAGACTGACCAGAGCTTCACCAACCACCGCTAGCCTGGCCCTGTCCGTCCTCCTCCACCCTTATATAGGAGGCTTGATGTCAGTATAGTATCAAATATCCCATTGGCTGGTTCAGTTGTCTATCCTGGCTGTATCCCCTGCCTAGCTTCTAGTGAAAATTAACCCTATCCTAGCCGAACCTAGCACATTATCCACCTCTTATTCTATACCGTCTAAATCATGCTTAGAAGAGTTATTTAACAATTAAAATCACACGATTTAATTCATTGGCTGTTCTCACCTAGAATGAAATTCCCTTGAGGTACACATCAGACTTCTCCGTCATCTCATGTGACCCACCAAGTGCACCCAGATCCTTGAGCAAAAGCAACACCATGGATGGGTTTGCCTTTGCCTCAAGCAGGACTAACACAGACCAGCTTCCATAATATATTCCTCGTGCACTACAGGGACTTTATCCCTTTGTACTGTACTTGGAAGTTTTGACTGGGCAGGGCTAACTCGATTGGCAGATCCTCTTGTGCTATCTAACAAGGTGACCTCAGCTAACATCTGTCCTAATGCTTGAAGGTCCTACCTCCCATTGCTTTCAGTGTAGTTTTTAACAATCCATTATATTGGTTGATTTTTCCTGGAGGCTAGTGCATGTTAGGGGATGTGATAGACCCACTTATTGCCATGCCAAGCCTCCTGCCCAGGCTTCTATGAGGTTGTTTTGGAAATGAGTCCCATTGTCTTACTCAGTTCTTTCTGGGGTGCTGTGTTGGCTTAAGACTTGCTTTTCAAGGCCCAGGATGGTGTTACAGGTGGTGGCATGGGGCACTGGATATGTTTCCAGCTCACCTGATGGTTGCTTCCACCATTGGGCTGGCCACTTGGGTGGAGTATAGGACTGCTGTCAGAGAATGTAGGGAGGCAATCAGAAAAGCTAAGGCCTCCTTGGAATTAAAACTTGCGAGGGAGGTCAAGGACAACAGAAAGGGCTTCTTCAAATACAT
>JAVSBS010007790.1:45414-59114 GCA_033124195.1 Coracias cyanogaster | reverse complement strand
AGCAGCCGGGCGAGCCGCCCCCGCTGCGGCTGCGCCCCCGGGGCTCGGGCCGTGCGAGTTGCTTGCAGGACACCAGCCTCTCCCTCCTTCCCTCTCCTCCTCAAACGTGCAAGCTGTCGTCTTGCACCAGGGGCAGCATTTGCCAAACCTCTTTTTTTATTATTATTCTGTTTTTTTTTTCCCCCTCCACCTTCTTCTCTTTTTCTCTTTCGGGCTAGCAGAATGGATGCAGCGGGGAGGAGACGGGCACGGCGCCCGCCAGCCGTGGGGTGGGGCTGGAAAGGGCCGCGCAGGGTTTCTGTGCCATGCTGGTGGGCGCGATGGAGATAAAAATCCCAGCCTGGAGATGCTCAAAAGTTGATGCGTCCCTGGATTGCAATTGCTGGTCGGTTGGTTGTGTGGCGTTATTTTCACACAGTGTACCCTCACGGAGGTGACATTTGCCGCTTTCTGTGGATGCACGCAAAGATCGCAAGTTGCCGAGTCTCTCCTCTCTACCAGCCACCAGAAACCTGAGGCTGCTCTGACCCCATCTCCCAAGGGCCCCTTTGAGAGAGGCGCTCCCTGTCCAGCCTTGGCGGCCAAGGGCGCTTCTGCAGGGCTTTCTTTGGATGAGCGGGTGCCTCCCGCCCTTCGGTTGTGGAAATCAATAGCGTCAGATTGTTGCTGTGTTCCGCCAGTCAGGCGTTCCCCCAAAGCCCAGGGCTCTGGCACGGCCGGACTGCAGAATACTGCAGTGTTCCCCTGGACAAGGGCAGCTCGTCTCCCTCCCAGGGCTGGCCAGGAAGGATGTGGTTGTTGGGAAATGTTGAGGGACGTGTCAGATAATGGGGGTACCGCCGTAATTTAAAGGCAGTGACCATACCTGGCTGTGCTTCTCCCAGGCAGGAGCACGGGATTTCTGTGGGTGTTTTAATCGGTGCAGGGCTGATGAGTAAGGAGGGCTGCGGGAGAAAGAGCCACCAAGAAGCGGTGGGTGAGGATGGGCTCTGCTCTGGGAGGGAGTCTGGCAGGGGTGAATGGCTTCTAGTGTATTTTTGGGGGAGGTGGAGAAGCTGTTTGCATTAGAACTTATTGTTTTGGCAAGGCTTCATGTGCACCTTCCTCTCCACGCGTTTTAGGAGACATTTAATTAAAAGCATGGCTTGTCAAGAGCAGGCAGATTGCGGAGAGGAGGGGGAGTGTGAGTGTGTATCTGTCAAGACAATGCTGCAGTCCTGGCCCTGCTGCTTCTCGGGCTCTCAGCCCCCTTGTATTTTTATTAACGACCACACTTCAAAATAAAACAACCCCCCCCCAGAAAGCAGGAAACCACCGCAAATCCTGGAATCATTTTAGTGGGCTGTGCAGGGAACACGCAGGGGATGTTCTGTTCCAGATGAAGTGTGGTTTTGGGTTTCAGCACACAGGAACACCGAGTGTGTTTACTCTCTGCTGCTTTCCATACGATGCATTTGATTTATCTTGTTCTTAAGCAAATGGGCTTTTGCTGTGTGGGTTTATTTTTTTTTTTTTTTTTCCTTCACACTGTTACTTGCATGGGAATGCTGCTCATCAGAAACATGTTGACATGAGCTTATGGAGATGGGCACAGGTGTGAATATTTTTTTCCTTAATCCTCCATAGTAGTGGAACCTGTTTTGTGAACTAGCAGTTGGGGGGGGGGAAGGTTTGGAAGGAATCACAGCAGATCTTTAGCAGTATAGTGCTTGTTATGGTTAAAAAAAATCTCATTATTTAGCATGAGTGAAAGCAATAATTTTTACCTGTAGTTCAGTTTGATGCAGCTAGTGCCGTAGTGCTGATGAGATGCGCTGGGATTCTTTGTGAATTGTACACAAAGGATCATGGCAATTTCTAAGAAAAAGTAGCTATTTTTTGACAGCTAACCAGAACCTTTCAACTAATCATACCTTTAGTAGTAAAGTGAAAATTAGCATTTTAAGTGCTGTTTCATGTATTCAGGTCTGTGTAGGCAGGGTTCTGGCAGAATCTTGGAGATGTTGTGTAGGGGTCTGCCCACACATACCCCAGTGCACTATCTGTGCCTATTTCTCATCGCAGGCTGTGATCAAGGCCCCGCATGCCCTGCAGTGCTGAGGGATTTTCTGCAGCATCCGCCTTTTTTAACTAAACAATTTGCAGGTTCTTTTTATCATATGTATTGCTCTGCCTTCAGCTTCGTTGTGAAGATGGTAGGGCTAATCAACAGCGTATTAAAATTACTCTGAAGTCTTGCCAGTGGATGCAGATGGGTGCTGCAGCTGAGGTGATGAAGATACAGCACGCGTTGACTGATTTTTCTCTTTGTTCACAGGAACACAGAATGAGCTCAGGTGTACCTGTTGTTAATTTTGAGCTCTCCTTGATCTTGACAAGGTTACAGAAACTGGAATTATAATCCTGAGTAATATGATTGTTTCCGTTTGTCTCTGTACTGTGTTAACTTTGAAACTTAATGAGGGCAATGTATGTCAGTGTGACTAACACATCATGATTTTTATAGCAAGATTGCCTTGCTGGCTGAAGTCTCTTGACTTTAATATATTCTCCAGAAATGCCAGATTTCTCTCCACCCTCTACCAAAATTAATTTTGTGGTTAATACTCAACAAGACAAGCTCCCAAATAAATCAACGTAAAGCTAAGTGATTTAGACAAGTAATGTTATTGAGTTAACTATAAGAAGGGTTGATAAATATCCCATTTCTACAGTACTTCAGTATGCATCTGGAACTTCAGTCTCCTGGCAAGGGAAGTCCGTGTCTTCCATGCGAAACAGGGGTCACATTTGTTGAGTAGTATGTGGTGTATGTGGTGACGGGGTTGTTTGTGGAAAGTCCACAATGGGAATTGTACTTGGCTGTTGTGCTCCAAAATTGGTCTTCGATGCTTTGAGATCTCAGGATCAGATTAAAGAATCATAAAGGTGGGAAAAATCCTGCCCATCCCATCCTTAAGTTTTTGGTCCGTTGTCACAGCCCTGGTGTTTCCTATGATATATCAGCGAGTATGTGCCAGTTAGGATTTGTTGTGCTCTTACGCAAGATCATTTTCAAAGCGATCAAAGTTTATAAAAGCACAAATAAAATGTGTATGTCCCCTCGCAGGAGTAGTTTGTGTGCCGCACACAAACGCTATGTGGTTTCTCTTTGAACGCGACACACTTTCTTTAGCTCCCTGTGGGAAGGGAGCATTTGATCTGAGTGGTTTGTAACTCATTTCTGGCAATTGAGAAATGAGATGCTGTAATGGGCTGCTAATTTCAATATTTCTTGTTGTGCAAAGCAAATCAGTGCAGATAATTTTTGGGAGGGCCTGTTGTGGATGGGTTTCAAAAGATCTTCTCATGCAGAGCAGATTCTCTTGAATGCTGCTTTTCCTTCTGAGTCTTGATTTTACATTTCTTTTAATCACATTGGTGTCTGCTATCTTGAAGGAAGAAGGAAAACAAGAAAACACCTCTGAAAACATTGAAAAGTGGCAGTGTTTGTAATTCATCACTTGCTTGATGCCGGTTCCTTTGCTTTTTGCATGTTCTTTGTCTCGCCTCTTCTGCCAGCATGTGTTTTGGCAGGGCAGGGGCTTGCCATGTGTGTATAGCACCCGACACCCTTGGGATGGGCGTGGGAGGAAGATGAGCAATGAGCAGCTGGATGAACACAGGTTGTCTGTGACTTTGCTTGTACCAAGTGGAGGGATTTACTACATTTTTATGGGTCTGGTGTGGATTACTGATTGGTCTTACTCATCTCCTTGCATGTGAGGAGCTTGCAGGTAGCAGGAGAACTGCAAATGTCCTGTCCATGAACAAAACCAAGGTTCCCAGAGGAGGAGTGAAATCTTAAAATAAAATAATTTATAAAATTTTCTAAGTCTTTGTGTTTTATTTATAGTTGTTCAGCTGAAAACTCAATACAATCAAGCTTTTGCTTTTGGCAGTAACCTCTGCTTTAATACTGTAAAGGAGGTGAACCCTTCACTCCATTGCTGCTGCTGGGACTCTTGGATGAGACGGTGGTGCACCTTTGCTTTCGGCCATGCGAACCTCTTAGTCAAAGCAGAAGACCTGAACAATGGTCATGAGAAACATTTCTGGTTTTGCAGCCACCTGTCTTCTGTTAGGAAGTGACCGGTGAGAAGCAGTATTTTAATCTTGGTTTTTTGTGGGAGATGGAGCCAAGGGGGTGGTCACATCAAGGATTAAGAGCCATTTGTTAAGTAGGCCTGATTTGATTGCGAGGGATGGCCTTGTGCTGTTCACACAAATAATATAAACTGAGTGGGAAACAATACTTGATGGAACAAATAGAAATGCTGAGACAGTTACTACAGCGAGTACAGCTGCAGGTCCTCTGCGTTCATGTTAATCCAAGGGACAGCCCACATGTGTCAGAGAATCTGGGCAAATTTGTTTTACTCTGACATGTTGTAATGCCACATCTCTTCTGCAGCTGTACTTTATTTGAAGCTTGGGATCTCTGTGGAGATTAGGAATGTTCAGTTCAATGATTTTAAGGTCTAGTTTCAATCCAGCTGTTAAGGATGATAAGTATTATAAGGAAAAACAAATGTTTCACGTGCAACAGACAGGTACGGGCTGGGAGGGGAAAGGGCATCTCTGTCTTCTCTTTCCCATGTGTGCTGTGTTGCACTGGCATGTCTCTTGCATGACAGTCTTCAGGGCAACATCTATTTCAGACCTAGCAAAACAGTGTTTCTTCCCCCAAAAAGCATGAAATGAGTTTGTTTCCACTCTCTATGCAGCTTTTCTTCCCATTTTTTCTTTTTCACCTTAGAGGTTTTACCACCAAGGCATTTTGGGCTTAGCTGGCTGGCTCCACTGATTTCTTACCCCGCTGCCTCCCTACAGCCTGCTTGCCCAAGTGGTTGGTTTGCGTATACTAAAATTCCTTGCCTTTTCTAAGCAGCTGCAGTATCTTTCTGTAAAGATCTCAGAAGGGGAGGGATTGACGTGCAATGAAGGCTGAAAGATGGTGCAGGAAGAGAGCCACTGTGTGCCTGCTTAAAATACTGGGCTTTGAGCAAGAGCATAGCTGGGCATGTACTTATTCACAAGGAATTTATTTTTTAGGGGCACGTTCTTTCTTGATCCAAATACTCTTGTGTCAGTGTTAATAATTTATACCACTCCTGAGCATTCACTACATAAGTGTGTGCGAGTCTGGCTTATTCGGTGGCAAGGATTTTTAATGTCTTTATAAGAGTACTTCTTTTGGATCTGGAGGGATGCCGAGAGCTGCATAACAGGGTTTGCAAGGTTGTAAGTGTGCAAGGAGTCGTGCAGCACTGCATGAAGCACTGAACAAATGTTGGAGGACAAGAAGTCTGTGTAATTACAGGCTTGGTGCTGGTTAATACCTAACAGAGGGTGATGTCTGGGAGAGTTTGCCGCTTCCTTCCTTAGTTCTGCATATGCATGAGCTGTACCAAAATCTTTTACATAAAATACCTAAAACCCCCAATTTTTTTCTTTGCTATGTTTTTTTTCAAAGTATAGAAGTTGCAACAGTTGATGGAGTATTCCTGTGAATCTGTAAATAGCATATTCTCCTTAACAGGCTCTGTTAAAACACAGAAGAGTCTGTGTTTTCAGGTTCTGAAAAACATTTTTGAGGTTCATGGTCTCCCCAGAGACAATGTAGACTTGGAGATAAGCAGAAACCATTACGTGGCGGAGAACAGAGTAGGAACTGTCTAAAAAGGGGGTTTGGTCTACTTTAGAGCATGCAAAGATGGATACAGAGAGGTTTGAGTTAGTACTGTGAAGAGGCTACTCTTTAGAGTGGAGTAGCTTCTTTAGGCTATACATAGAAATGTGTTTGCCTCTTCAAATGTATGTTTTCAATTTCAAAATTATGTCTATCTTGATAGTGTGAGGTGCTGAGCCCTGCCCTCTTCACTGGGATCTGTGCTGACCTTTAAGGACATTGATTGAGGTCTTCCTGCTGGGCTATGAGATAGCTTGAATGCTGAGATGTTTTGAAGGACTGGAGACAAAATGTCTGGTAGCTTTGTGGTTAAGACCTTAGCAGCTTTCATCTTCAAAGTGCTCTGTGAGTGACTTAGCTCCAAAGAATGGCTCCCATTTTACAGAAAGGCAAGCTATGGCTGCAGGTTCAATGACTTCTACTCCTTTCCCCTAGGACAAGAAGGAATTGACTGCATCTAGAGCACGGCGTTAATGACAGAATAGTTTTTAAGCTCCCAGTATAATATGTGTTTCTATCCACACATACACACCATGTCGTTGCTACTGCTTAAGATGTATTGCTATTGCTCCCCTCCCTGCTTGACCCCCCAGTGTTTGCAGGCAGAAGAGATGACATCTGCAAATGACTGGTCAACTCTCAACACAAATGTCTCTAAACTCCTCTTCTGTAACTGAAATTACAGGACATCTCAGTTTCTTAGTGGAGAAGTCTGATGAGAGCATCTTAACTACAGGCTGGTAGATCATGAAGAATTTGTTCGTATGTCTTGTGAGGCTGTGTGTGAGCTCTGTGTTTTTCATTCATCTGCTCAAAAACCATAAGCTTTGTGTAGTTCATTTTAATTCTAGGATGCTAGCTGGAGTATAAACATGGTTTAACAAATCACCTTGGGTATTTTCAAGAACACTTGCAGAAATGAACTTGTGTTGGTGTGCACAATGCTAGTGAGGAGTATGTAACTAGGGACATGTCGTTCAGGGTGGATAAAAGGGTTCAGATTTGTTCTCCTGTTTGTCTTCAGCATAAACTGCCACTACGCTTCTCACCCAAGCATGAGATTTTTCTTTTGTCACAAGTCTCATGTGTGCTTTATAGTATCTCTGAAGGCCTTTGTAGAGTGGATTGGGTTTTTATTTTTTTTGTGTTAATAAAACTTTATTTGTGATGAGATGCCTCCTAACACAATTGTCCATGGTCAGACCTCATGAGGGCTCATTGTCCATGAGAAAACCAAGTGTCTAACTTGGAGCTTGAAATTGATTATTTCTCTTCTCATGAGGGAAATGAAGAGAAAGTAGGCTGTGACAAGCATAGTTGCACTTTACTGTTTGGCAAGAGGCAAAGTTCATAAAGCACTAAAAGCTGCTACAGGTACTCCTGTGGTCAGCTCAGATACTTGTCAGTACTTGGCAATAAATACTGCCATTTTTTAGATCCAAGAGATTTTTTTGACTGCTCGTATGATAGAAGATGTGTTGAGTTAATGCTCAGAAATTAGAGTTCCTTCTTGGTTGGGAAGAAGTGATGAGACCTCAGTGGTGATGGTGGCATTACCAACACAGGGCTGTGGGCTTGAGGCTGTCCTCTGTAGGCATTAACTTGAATGACTACCTCCTGATATTTTAATTATCTTTATTTTGATCCAGCTGAAATATTGTGGGTTTAGAAAATAGCTGCTGAGTATGCACAGTGGCCACTTAATGATTGAGTGGATGAAAGGCGGTATTGATGAGTCTCTGAGGAGAAATCTGCTATTCAGGCTTGAAAACTTGTTTAGACCTGCAGGGAAGAATATGGAACTAAATGCTTCCTCTGGAAGACTACTTAATGTCCATCTTTTTTAATGGCGCATGGGATAAAAGGTCTCTAGAAGCTGTGGCTAGTTGTTTTTCCCTCCTCCGTCTTGTGAATAACTTCCTGTGTTTAGAGAGGGAGAGTCTCTATGTTTATGCATGATGTATTTTCTCACAGTATGAGTATTACTTTTGTTTGCTAATTACTCAATCTTAAGATTTAAACCATGAAGTGGCTGCTTTAGAGGTGAGTTTCTTCATCTTGCAGTCTGGACTGTGGATGGTACAGATTTGACATGGTCCCTATTGATGTAGGAAGGAGGCCCGTGAGTTGGGTTGTACGCCAGGATGCCATGCAACAGCCGAGGGGGGGGTAGTTTTCACAGGTCCTTGCTGTAGTACAAATTGAAGTCACAACCGTGGGCCGACAGGTATCCTCTGCTGGGGTTGTTTAAATATTGGGCTAGTGCAGTGCAGGCTTTATTATAATACAAATGAAAGACTCTATAGAGTTCTAACAGCAGAATAGTACCAGACTTAGGTTCCCTCCCCCTATAAATGGTTAGTGAGGTCTAATAAATACTCGTGTTCTTGTGCTGCATTTCAGTGCTCAGGGAACTGGGCATTCTTTAGAGTTCTTCAGGTGGTTTGGGAATACAGAAATAACTTACATCTGTGGGTTTGTTGGGGGGGTGTTTGTTTTTTTTTTTCCCCAGTGGGGTGATTACCTTTTTTTGGAGTTTCCTGATAGGAATTTGGTATGGACTTTCTCAAGATACGCCATTATCTGTTTTTCTCAATGTCCTAATGCTTTGTTTAGACTGAAAACCAAACAGTTTTGAAAATACTAAACAAGTGGTTCTGTCATGCATAGAAGAAATATCTAGTAGACAGGTTTTTTTAATGGCATATGAGATGTCCTCAGTAGTGTTTCGTTGCATGATTTGCAGTGTTGTGATAATGTATCACCTTGTGAAAGCAAAAGCTTGGCATGCCTATTTATAGTCTGCATGCTGAGGGAAACTTGTTTCTAACCCTGCCATTCCTTAAACAAGTGGCAGAAATAATGGAAATAGCTGTGTGAATACAAGACTTTTATTTTAATTACCCCTGCTTTGTTTCCTGAAGAGTCATTACACGTAAAGTGACACCTTAATCTGATCTTTGCCGTGCTTTTACTTAATCTCTCAAACGCTGTGTGTGTTCCTGTCTCTTCCTCCATTCAGTAACGCATGCTTGCAGCTCTTTCTGTGAAATCCTCTGAAGTTCATGTCTTGTCTTTTGCTGTTGATGACTTTCCATTCCTGGCCCAGCAAGTGTTCTGCATGAGTTGAGAGTCCCTTTTGCTCTTGGAGCTATGTTTGAACTTACCTGTGTATGGCAATGCCTTTAGCTGAGAAAGACAGAAAGAACATTGCAGTCAGGTAGTCCCTTTCCTTGCCTTACGGGAGTATTACACTTTCTTCGAAGACCTCTGCAGAAGTGTGTTACTCTTCCTTAAAGAATTCCAGTGAAAGGAAGTTCCCTGACTTTTAAGAGTTGCCTGTTAACTGGATAGATTGTCCAACCTGAAACTTCTTTGCTGCCAGGAAAACTGATTTTTTTTCTTGTCCTGCACCACTAAAAAACAGTTGATGGGTAACATCAGTCTATGGAATGCCCTTGAAATCAGAATTGGGACCTTGTTGATTCAGTTCTAGTTTTGAATTTAAGCAATAGATACAGAGGAAAAATTTAGAGTGGACATGAGAAAGAATTTTTTTGGCAATGAGTGTGATGAGGCAGTGAAACAGGTTGTCCAGAGAAGCTGTGGATGCTCCATCAGTGGAAGTGTTCATGTTCAGTTTGGATGGGGCTTAGAACAACCTGGTCTAGTGCAAGATGTCCCTGCCTATGACTGGGGGGGTTCGACTAGATGATCTTTAAAGGTTGTTCGAACTCAAACCATTTTATGTTTCTGTATATTTGAAATACCATAAATGAAGCCAAAGAAGTCACAGTGTTGTGTACACCTCTGCATCTTCATAAAGAGTGAAGTCTCTCTCACAAGAAGGATTTGTTTCAGGCAATTGAAAGCTTGAGACTATTCTGATGAATGATTGGGAAACAGATGCGGTTTAGAAAGCTTCATGAGACAGGCTCTTGTGTTGTTTTTTTTTTTTAGGCTAGAAGGAGGCAAAGCCAACAAGCAGAGTTTTTTTTTGATGGAGAAGAGCTTTGTGTAAGATGCTGTTCATTCTCTGCTCACCTGTGTGTTGCAGGAGCTTTTGTGGCTTATTAAAAGACTAGGCAATCCTATTCATGAGTCATAGACTTGGCTAAAGCTGTGGATTGCACAGAGGAACATATTAGTGTTTGGTAGCACTTTGTAACTCCTACAGTTGTAGCTGGCCAAGTGCCCTTTTCTCCAGTTGACTGCTGATTCTTTTAGAAAAGAGGAAAAATTTCCAGTGCCAGATGTTATCTGGGAAACAATGTCAACCATTGCATCTTCCCATGTGTTGAGACATCTGTAGCCAGAAAACTTCTTTTTCAGGATGCCTTGTTTTCCTGTCCCCTTCCCCTCCACTTTTTGCCTGTTGAAGGCCACTTGGAAAAGTGATAGTTGCTATGTACAGACCATACTTGCTTATCTGGGCCATTCTTTGTATATAACATCTGTGACTGTGTGGTGTCTGGCACAAAGTCTTCTTGCTACTTGGAGGTGGTATAGTAAAGAAGAGACGTTAGTAATAACCCTTGTGATTCTGATATCTGGTAAAACTATATATAAAAAAAACGTTTTGTTTTTGATGTAATTTACTTTGGAAGGGTAGGAAGACACATACAGGAGCGAAGTTAAAATTTTTATTTCAAAGACAGATGTATGGTATTTGGATGTGTTACGAGGGTGTGATCTTGGTAACAGTGATAGGTATTTGAGACTCAGCTTCTTAGCTGGTCATAGCTGAATGACTACACTGTGGTAGAGAAATCTGCAGATTGTCATTGTTCAGTACTGTTCTGGAAGGCTCTTGCTTTGATAACCAGTGAGATAAAACCAAAGCACTGCCTGCCTGGTCCTTTTCTCTCCTGCTTCTTTAGCTGGAAAAGCCAAAATTAGATTCTGAAATTGCTTTACTGTAGAGCAACTCTCTGTCTCTTTGCACTTGCCCCCAAAATTTAGATGGGTTATTGTCAAACTGTTTCTTCAGCCTTTGTTTCTTCAGCAAAAGCTGATAATAGGGCTGAAAAGGTTTTCTGATAAATGAAAGCCCTTAAGAGAACACTGTCAAGGATTTTGAGAAGATGTGATGCATCTCTTCTGTGGGAGTTGGGGTGTATGGAACTAAATTAATAAAGAAAGTTAAGTGTCTTTTCTCTTAATGGTAAAAGAAGAATCATAACTTCTTAGCAGAAGGAGTGACGAAACAGTTTTAAACTGTCAAGACTGCAGCTACTCAAGTTTTAACCTTAAGTACATCAATCTGGGTTCCTATTCTTGCCATTAGATGCAATCAATTTCAGTAAATATGACCTTTGCTGCAAGTCTGCCCTTCCTTTATGGAGAAACTGAGTTTCTCATTTGGGTTTCTTCTCACTCCTACTGCAGGATTGCTGGCTTGAAAGGAAGGGAAGAGCAAACTTGAATAAATCTCTTGTAGATTTGTGTTTGTGTATGGTGGCTCTGCTGGTTCATAAGATTTAAAATTTCTTCATCCCTCTGGTGTTTAAATGCTCATTCCAAAGCTGCCTGTTAGTGATCATCGCATGCTCTTCCCTGGTCTGGTGGGCTGCCCTTGACCAGCTGCCAGGCACCCACCCAGCTGCTCGCTCACTCCTCAGTGGGATGGGGCAGAAAATAAGATGAAAAAGCTCATGGACTGAGACAAAGAGAAGGAGATTGCTTAGCAGTTACTGTCACAAGCAGACCAGACTCAGCTGAGGAAGGTGAAATTTATTGCCAATTAAAAGAGATTTGAATGGTGAGGAAGACAGGCAATAATCAAAACATCTGCCCAAGTCCACTGGATCAGGATATTGGATGGGGTTTTGTTGAAGGAAGGCAGTGCCCCTCTCCTTCCCGTCCCAGCGGCAGACAGGGAGGACCTGTCCCCAGGAGCCATGGCCATGGAGGATGCCGTCTGCCTGGATGCTGACAGGTCTGGCTGTTGGAGTCTGGCACTTGCAGGTGCTTTGCCAACTCAGCCTGGTGCCTTTTAAACACACATTATGGTGCCTGTCCCTGAGGGAAAGTTGTTCCATGTCCCTAATTGCGGACTGGCTACATTGGTGACAGGCACGAGGCACCATTTTGTTTTTCAGCCCTGAGGCAGAAAGGTGGTTCCCTGCCTGTGCTCAGTAGATTAGCTGGAGCTGGGCCCTGGGATCAAGTGACTAATCACCTATAAACCGACTAATTAAGCAATATGGTAGGGTAATGGCATGTTATGGCTTACCAGTGACATGCTTTGAGGCCCGGGCCCCGCTGAGCAGCTTGAGGGGACTTGGCGCCATGGAGTGCAGGTGGTGCACTAGTGGTGAAACACCCATTTCATGGGAAACACATCATATTTCTTCATCCAGTGATGAAGAAATAATTGGGCACAAAGTTATTTTGGGGGAAATAGTCTCCGGATTAACGACTTTCAAGAAAACCATTTCAACAAATCTAAACCATAACTAATTTCTATTTTAACCCATGGGGAGCTGTAAAGAGGATTTGTGACCCAGATTCCTGCAGCGGCTCTTCCTCAAGTGGGGCTGGAGCTGGAGGAGTCCTCTGCTTTCACAGATAACAGCAGGGCCTGAGTAACTCTGGCATTTAAAAGGGGGGAAATTTATTTCTTTTATCAGCCAGTTGAAATCAGAAACAGCAGAAGGAGCAGAGGAAGCTCTGGGAGACAGAGCATTGAATAATACTGTTACTCCTCATCAAAAGTGGCTTTATGTTGCAAAAGCACTTCTTAGACGAAGATGTCGAATTCTACTTGCTGTTTCTTTGTGTTTAAATTGAGAAGGTAATACATGTTGAATCAAGGATGAAGTTTTATGGCTCTTTAAGTGTGTGGTTTCTCCCACCATTAACATTTCTCTTGACGGTCGCTTTGACAAAAGCAAGAACTGTTATTGCAGACTTGGAGGTGAGACGTGGAGTGACAGTGAGGCTGCTGTGCTTGAGGTGGCATGTGAGGAGATTTTGGAGGAGCTCCTCAGGGTACTGGAGCCTTGCAGTATTTACAGTAGTAGTTTGATTCCTGTGTCATCTTGGTTTGTCCCCACAAGCATCACTTAATGGATTCCTTCCTAGGTGCTAGAGATGGGATAAAACCCCAGTTCCTAGGTCCTGTGAAGTGGTAGGCCTTGTGCACTTACACTGTAGGTAGGAATCGAAGGGATATTGATTTCAGCAGGGATGTGATGGTGGAAGTGTTTTACTGGAAAATCTGAAAAGGATGACAGAATTTATGGGCAAGACTTGAGCTGTGTGTTACCTAGAGAGGGATGAGCTTGTGGTTGTGTCTTCAGCAGGGAACAGTGAAAGCAAATTCTGTTGGAACACGGATAAAAAAAACTCTTCGTTTTCAGCTGAGTTTATTAGAGAGAATTCAGAGTTCCAGAAAACAGATACTGGAAGCTGAGCAGATAATGCAGGAGTTCATATCACTGGTGCAAAACTGCTGAAAGGTTTTCTTTAACAATTAAAAAAAAAACCAACCACCAACAACAAAACCAACCACCTAAGTTATTAATTCGGTGACATTTTAAAAAAATACTGCATTTTTCTACTGTTCAAAATGAGATCAGGTGCTCTCGGCCAGTGTAGGAGTGCCTGGGCCAAACAAACATAACAAACTATTTAAGTGAGCTGTTACAGCTTATTTAAGTTGGCTTGGTTTGAAGAGAACAACATTTTTAAAGACAAATAATAAATAGTCATGGAAATGCTTGCTGACTATTCCAATTTTGCTTGCTTTGTGGCCAGGCTGGCCACAAAAAAACCCAAAAAACAGAAAGGTATTTTCCTGAGCTGTGTTTTGATAGAACTGTCTTAAGCTTCCCTGGGAAGCAGCTAAAGGCAAGGCTGGTGTCAATCTCCTACATCAGTCTCCTGCATACCATCAGGCACGTTTAGCTGGATAATACACCACCGAGATGGAAACATAATCAGACTGCGTTGGTATCCTCTGCTT
>JAVSBS010007790.1:22146-43947 GCA_033124195.1 Coracias cyanogaster | reverse complement strand
TCTTCTCCCCCAGTGTTTCCAGTTGGAAAATATGTAAAGCCTCCTCAGAGGACAGACTGTTTCATCTGGATTCTGAACCGCTTGACATCACATTTGCTTGGGACTGGTGTCTAAGGGTGTGAGGGGGAACTTGCTGGGAAGCTCTATGTTGGTGTTAATGGGTTATAATTTAGTAAAGTCTTGGTTATTGCTTTACTTCTAGTTTCATTTGATCTGGAGTATCAAAACCAGAATGCTCAAATTAAGTATTCATTACTGTGTTTTGTTTTTCTTACAGGGAAGTTACCCGGTGTGGGAAGATTTTATAAATAAAGCTGGGAAACTGCAGTCTCAGCTCCGGTAAGTTTTGTGTTAGAGTCGAGAGCCCCTACAATTCCTTGTCTGCGCAAACATTAAGTTTAAATGCAGCTTGTGCTGGGATAATTTGCTAAGCGCATCCCAGTAAAGTTGCATGTATTTCATAGTCAACACCCATATATGTAATTTTTGACATACCATTACTGCTGTTTTTGTGTATTTAGGAAGATACATAATCTAACAGCAGCTGTAAATAATAAACATAAAATGAGCTACATTTCATGGCTTCTGATGGTAAATTGGAAAGATAGTTTATTGTTGTTTAGTGACCTCATGTTTGCAGTTAGCTCTGTGTTGTCCTTTTTATTAATGTAGAATACAGCATGTTTATATTAGAAGAGGGCTCAGAAATATTGAAGAATCTTTGGCAGTCTTGACAGCACTTTCTTCTGCCTTAAAAACAAAGGGAATTCCTGTGCTGGATCATTTACTGGTGGTTATTGAAACTTACATTATTTGGAATACTTAACAAATGGCATTTTGGGTTACTTAATAAGTGCCATAGGTATCACACTCAGACCAATTCTGCCATCTCTAGAATTCATTCACTTCTAAAATCTCTTTCTGCTAATATGAATCCAAGCTCCATTTCTTCACAACTCTCCCTAAACCACAACCTCCGCTGTGCTCTCCAGAGCATCAGTGAGTTGTTTTCGCAGCAGCGGTAGCAGGTATGGTTATTGGAGGTCTGTTTTGCAGTCTGCATTGCGTTGTGAACCGCTCGTGAAGAAGCTGGAATTTGGGCTCATTTGCCCTGAACAACCAGAATATGCTGTTCTGCTGTGCTACGCCTAAAATACCGCACTTGAGTGTGGCGTTAACTTCTCCAGCAATCACGTCACATTGAGTGAGTGTGGAAGAAGCAGAGTTAGGAGAGAAAGAAGAGAAATTGAGAACTTTCCTAGCCCTTTGTACTCTTTAAACACAGCCTTTCTGGGAAGGCATGAGGGAGAGTTTTCTTTATTTCCCGCTCCTGTGGTGTTGCGTTCAATGAATGTGCTTTTCTAGCTGCAGGAACGTGCAGGCGAGCAGCTTGATAGCCTGTGTTTGAGGATTTGCTGTTTGTTTCTAGCAAATGTGAGCCTTTTGCCTCTGGTTCATTTTTGTGTGCTTTGATAAAGGAGAGCAGATGTCATCTGAGCTGGAGCCAGGTCTTCCTGGATCTTGTTACTGGAGAAATGGAACTTTGTTATTAGCAATATAATTAATAATTAACAACATGGTACACAAATAACAGCATGACCAGTTTGGAAGATGAACACAAACACTATTAAGGAAGATCCCAGAAAAGGTTATCTGGTTCCAGGGCTCAATATTTCTAGCTAGCTGTCAGGATTTTTTTGCCCTTCCTTTCATCTCCTGGGCATGTGGAGAGTCCTTATGCATTTGGTTGGTCCTCTCAAGCCTGTTTTGTTTGTGTTCAAATCTTTTGTGCTGTCAGTAGGCCATTTACTATGCTGCTGGTTATGCCCTCTGTATCTTGAGCATATTTGGAGTGAGACTTGCATAAAATCTGACCTAATTAAGCAGTCCTGTGGTCTTTCTGGCCAAAGATCAGCTTTCCTGCAGGTCTGCTGGGCTTTCTGAGGGCAGCAAGGAGCTCTTGAAACAAAACAAAGTTGATGGCCCTCCTTCAAGATTTTGCTTGAAGAGGCAATTGGAGTTACTGTGAAAAAAGATTTGCAGAGACAGAACCACGAGGTAACTGTGGAGAGGGCGCAGTTGTGCTTTACCTGTAGAGCCATGGCCTACTTTCCCTTCAATTGGGTCAACCAGAGTGTAAACCATCAGAAATCTGGTACTGACCTGAGGTGTTCAGGCCTGTAGGGCCTGCTTATGTAGAACAAACGTGTTTGGAAAATTGTAACTCATGTTTGCTGTCCATTTGAACAGACGTATGGCCTGTATGTGCTTGCCAAACCTGGAGGGAGATGGGGCCAGTAGGGTTGATATTTTGGATTGTGGAGGCTTTGAGATTGCTGGTGTACCTCTCAGGAAGAGACCTACTTGGATAAGCACTGGATTGGAAATCAGTTTTGTTTATTTTGATTTGTGTTTTTTTCTTTTTTTTTTTCTTGAAGTGGAGATTTTGTTTCTTCTTTTCACTCTATTTCCGTTTGCCAAAGAACTCCAGACCAGTCTGATTTCCAAGAAGTTGCTGTTTTCTGTTTCAGTAGATGCTTGTACTCCTCAGATGAGAAATTTAGGAAAGTGTTTGGACAGGATTCTAGATAAAAGGCAGGTCCTGTGTGCCTATTGTTAAAATATACATGTTCCCTGGAAATAGCAGTGGCTGTAATTTGTACGCTAATGGATGCAGTATAATGGAGGTTAGATTTGTTTTTCATGTTTGACTGCTTAATATTAGTTCATCAGAGGAAATCAGCTAGAAGGGGGGTGGCCGTGCTCTTTTGAAATAGCACCTGTCCTGCGCAATTCACAGCGTGGAATTAGCGTGGCTGCCTCCAAGTCCATAGTGCAAACACAAAACAAGGAAGGGATTAAGATATGGAGGCAAAAGGATAAATTCAGATATAAAAGAGGTTATTTTTTGTGGCCTCTGCAAGTTCAGAGTGATATTCTTTATAAGCCTAAATGTTTTTGGCAATAATTAAATAGGCAGCAATGAGACACTGCTAATGGTTTGTTCTCTGTATGCATTTCAGGACTACAGTAGTAGCAGCTGCTGCCTTTTTGGATGCCTTTCAGAAAGTGGCTGACATGGCTACTAATACACGTGGTAAGCAGATGTGTCAATATTGAGTTTAACAGAATGCTGTTTATCGTAATAAAAAAGTCTAACTTGTTACATTGACAAGCAGATCTTAGAGACATCTGTTAGATGGACTTGCACTTTGAAAAAGCGGCATGTGAAAAAGGAAGCAATCTCTTCTTTACTAAAAAAATGATGGAAACCTGTAATTTAAATGTGTCATCAATCATGTGAACACTTCTTAATTACCATTTGAATTATATGTTGATGAATAATATTTTAGAAAGCAAGATTTACTGAAATCTGTATTCACTGACACTTCTGTACCTTAAGTAAATGTAAAAGGCTTGATATTCAGCTGGTCTAAATAAGCATAGGGTTGCCGAAGACGGAGCTAATACCAGCTGATGCTGTGGCCTTTGGGGTCTACAGATAATGATGTTAGTAGCCTGTACTTATGTCTTTGAGGAAAGTCTTTGCTTGTCCTTCCTCTTTCTTAAGTCTAACATTGCTGGTCAAAAATAATTTTCCCGGGCTGTGGCCTTCTCTGGGTAACGGTCTAAGCTTGTTGGTGAGTACAGAGGCCAAAATAGTGCAGCTGGCAATCTTTCCAGGCTGCTGAGTTGGAAGGAGACAAAAGGCTGCTTCTCTCTGATGTTGGATGCCCAGCGACTAAGGCACCGCATGCAGATGTCCCTGCAGCGGTAGGACATTCCCCATGGTCACTGTGTCCCTGGGCTGTGTTGCTGAAGAGCAATTCCAAAGTGTGTATTTCCCTGCTGAGTGAGAAGCTTTTGGTCACCTCTAACCTTAGAGGTTTTGTAACATTTTTTTAAAGTCCTAATGTGTCCTTGGCATTTGACTTTGAGAGTAAGAAAGTAATATTGCTGCTGTGAGGAGTGTGCGTTTCCGTGAGCAGCGTGCAAGCTCAGCCAGGCTTCGTGTGCCTGCATTTCTGGCTGACAGGAGCAGCAGCACATATCAAGCCATAGAGTGGCAAGATGGAACAATATTTTTTTTCCTTTTTTATATCTAATACTTACCTTCTGGTAAGAAGTTTCTCGTTATATGTGTACCTTCTGTAAATTATGGGTAATTTACTTGCATAAAATAAAAAACACTTCAGAAAGTGGAATAAACTAAGGATGAGACTCAAGGCAGAACTTAACTTGGATTTCTGCCATGTCTGTCTTTCAAGCGTGCTCTCTCCTGTTCATCCTTCTTCCCCCAAAGAGAAAACAAAGTAAACCCTACCAGAATCCTTGAGACTTGTATTCTGGCTGTGCTGGCAGGCTTATAGAACTTGCATGGAGATAGGAGAATGACTGAAACTCTCTCTTTCTCAAACAAAAATGGCTTGTGTGAGTTTTTGAAGGGTATTTTGCACTTTCTACTGCGTTATTTGGACCATGTCCAACAAGCGTGTCTTGTCTCTTATCTCTTCGAACACATCCTTTACAAAAGGAGCTCTGTAAATCCAGGCCTGCCAAATTTGTATAGCTCCTCTGTTCTGTCCTTCTGCCTTCCCTGACTCGAAGGATAGAAGGGAATTTTGTTTTTATTTTTAGAAAGTGATGTTCTGGGCAGAGAATCAAAATTCCAAGCTAGTTGGTGGTTCTCATTTGCCTCCCAACCCAACTTCCACTTGTGCCCATTCGAGTATGTACATCTAAGTAGTCTATTGCCTTGGAGCATCTGTGAGGTTGCACATTGGTCTTTTAACAAATACAAATCCTTCTGGCTTGCTGTGGGCAGGGATAAAGCCTGATCCCATTGGAGATGATGGAAAAACTCCCTGTGACTTACAAAAAATTTATTTTGCCAGAAAACAAACCCAGACAAACTTGGTGTTCTTCTCTGACAGGTTCCTAATTTTCCTTTTGAGGAGTTACCTAATTTGGAGCAATTATTTGTTAAATTTTGCCCGTTACTTATCCCGTTTATAATATCATGTATTTGGTTGTCTAGTCAAGCACCTGGCTGTGCCGCACACTGTTTAGAGGGCGCTCAGTTAACAGATTAATTGAAGTCAGCAAAGTTCATGTTCAGCTTCTGGGGATATCCAAGACTTGTGCAGCACTTCCCGTGATGAAGGCAGGGAGGGCCGGTGTATTGGAAATCAGAAGGCTGGTTTATCATTGCATCAGCCAAATGCTGCTTCTGGGAGCTGCATATGAAAACGCTGAAGCAGATGCCTCCTCTGGAGGGACAGTGTTCGTTCCTTGTAGGATGACTGAAGTGTTGTGAAGCTGAGTGCTGCATTTTATTTGTAATTGCTTACAGTTTTACAGAAAGTGGCCTGTTATTTTAAGACCCACTGATGTAGCTGATGAAAGCATTTTATCAGTCAGCAGAAGCACTCTCTGGCTACTCTTTAATGTTTGCATCAGCATTAGCTTTGAAAGAAGAAAAAGTGTTTACATGAATATATATGTCCACACACATGCCAGAGGAGATGATTACCTTTGCAGGCACCAAGTGCTCAAGTATGAGACCTTGTTTCCATCAACTCCAGTCCTTGTTCCAGCTGATATCTTTCTCTACCTCATGTGCCATTACTGCTGTTCCCAAACATCGTCTTTTCCCTCTTGGTGCATCTTTCTTTCTGTGTTGTTTACTTCTTTCTAATTCTGCACCAGTAGTGATTTTCATGTTCCCATTTGGAGCTCAAATAGAGGGTATAATTGAAGCTCTGCCTGTGGTAAAACCAATGGCTGGGTGAGTTGGATAACCTGTACTTTGCTGTATGTTCTTCACGTTGCAGCTTTTGAAGTAGGAAAAGCCCTGACTGTGAAGTACCTAGTGTTCTGTGGTGACTCAATGCACAAATGAATTTCCTGAGCAGCTCATTTCAGCTTTTGCTTCCTTCTTTGCCATCTCTCTGTTTAGATGTGTATCAGCCCAAAGCTTAGTTCCTCCTTTTTCCCTGAGTTCAGTTCAGCTCCCTTAGTTCAATGCTTTTTCATTTCCATCTGATCAGGAAAAACATGGGGAAAGTAGTTCTGATGCATTTATTCCTGTGGGTCTGATCACCAGAAAAGCATCATTTGGATGGAGGACCCTCTCAAGTTATGTTGCTAATTCCCTAATAACGCTAACTACACAGCAGTGTGTGCTGGTTTTTGCAAGTACCAGAGATTTTAAAAACAAAATGCCTTCAGATGTTCTGACTTCTGAGCTCTGACAAGATATACACATCTATCTAGCAGTTTGTGTTATTCAAGCTACAGCTTTTTGGCCCATAGTCTGGGGGAACTCCATAGTCTGCAGTGGAATCTGGTATTATTTCTCTCTATGATTATTAAGGAGAATACTCACAAAATATTAAATTAAATGGATCCTTCAGAATACCTTTAAACCCCAGTGAAGTTTCCTTTTGGGGAGGTGTGCTTGTGAGTTTTAGCTCGGGTTTTTCTCATACGGTTTAAGTCTTTCAATTCTGAAATTTTGCATGTTTTTACCTGCATCAATTCTAACTGAAGCCTGAAAGAGATTTAAGTCTGATTTTATTTAATACCTGATATTTGGTGCATTAAAAATGTATTATCTTACGAAAGCAAGAACTGTACATCCTGAATATAAACATGTATCGCATATAAATATATGGTAAATTGGATCTTATCAGTATGTGAAAGAAAGTCTGTAAATTGCTCTGCTTTTTGTATGCTAGCAGTATTCTGCATCTGCTGCGTTTTCATGTCCTTTGTAGGTAAGTGGTAGAATTCAGGAACTTGAAAAAGTAGGTAAGAAGAGTAACTGTCCTTGTGTTATGAGGGAGATTAATGTGAAGACGTGCACACTTCTTCTATATCAACTTAATACACCATGAGTGGTTTCTGTGGTAAAAACCCTGCCCCAGTCTTGCCTACCTGCATCTTCACAGGTGTATATTAGAATTTATGGAAAGACAATCTAAAAGCTTTGATTTATCCTGAAGCTTAAAATTGATCTTCAAAGTGAGACAGTTAATGAGGCAGCTGATGTCCAGTCATGCCGGTTTTTTGTTCTTCATTCATGTTGAAAGGTTTTGCATATACTTGGCTGTGTTTGATATTAGTGGATTAGTTAAATCTGGATACGTTACAGTGTTACCACGTGGCTTTCTCAGGCCAGTTGGATTCCACGGATTGTAATGCTGTCTGAATTTACTTTGTTTCCTCTTGGCAAGTGCTACTAAAGGTATGTTTTCCCTGCCTTTGGTAATTCTAATGCCTGTCATTGCTGGTTGGTGTTACTTATGTTTTCTATCTTTTATTTTATAGATCTTTGAAGAGGACTTTAAGGTATTGCAGAGCCACTGACAGGAGTTGCAGGAAATACTAGCTGAGGGTGCCAGGTGGGCAGAGAGGGTCTGAGGTTGGGGAGGGAAGAGCTGTGGGTGGTCAAGCAGCTACAAAGGGACACTGAGCAGAGCTGGAAGCAAAACTCAGACCGAGCCTGCGTGGCAAGCAGTAGTAACAGGGTACCAAAACCAGCAGAGCCATTTGAATGTTACGCTTTTGAGGTGCAGGATATAGCAGCCTGGAAGAAGTGCTGCGTTAAAGTGTTTGTGCTTTTTTCAGGCCCCATTAAACTTTATCAGCAGGCAGAAATGTAAATACAGTTTAATGCTTTTACTTACAAAATTAAATGTGATTAATATCTGTGAGTGTCTGCCTCAGGTAGCTCTTGTACTGCAGTATTCAGTGACTGTTCTTCATGTTTAATAAAGCTGCTTAAAATAGTACCTTTGCTGCAGATCTGTGTTCCTGGGCACACTCTGCATCCCTGTTGCTCCAGCTATTGTGTCAGTAACATCTTCAGGTAGTCCTGACTTCAGGTGTTTCATTGTTGTCTTAACCAGGATATAAATGGTATGTATTGAAGTGGTTTTCCAAGGTGACAAGCGGCACAGAGTGCTGCAGTGCTGGAATTAGCATCTCTTATCTCCCAAGTAAGTGTGCTTAGGCCTCCTGAACCAGTATCTCACTCATTGCAAACAAGTCACAGTGTGACCCCAGGGATAAATCCTTGGTGCCACAGAAAAATATGTTGTGGATGGTACTGAAAAGTAGCTTGTATTTATTTATTTTCATTAAAAAAAAAAAAAAAAGGCCTGGGGAGGAGAAAGACACCACAGTTTATAGTGATAGACAATATATAGACCTAAAATCTGTATAACATTTTGGAAATAAATTCCTGTGCTTGTGACTGTGGACTGGGGAGCTGTGATCATGATCTATGTGTAATTTCAAGGTGAGAACAAAGCTGGGCACAAGGGGAAAGGAGTTCTCACTGTCCAATTCTTTTGTCTTTCTGACTTCTTTAACTTTAGTTATTCGAGCTTGAACATCTGAATCTTTGTTTGAGCTTCCTACCAGTTAAGGTGACGCTTTGTAGTAAGTATTTATTCCTTCTATGGAGTCTTTGAAGTGAAACAATACAGTCCAGGCTTTTTTATTTGTGGATTTTCAAATCTAGAATAATTATGAAGAAATTATTTAAATGAATCATTCAATCTTCCATTTTACTTTCATGATGCAAAACACAGAACCAATTCAAAATTGTTGGCAGATCATTTTGAAACTGGATGCATGTTCCACATCTGTTACATTTTGAGAGGTGGGACTCGGAAATGCTGCTTACAAGTGCTAAAACTACACATCTATAATGGGCAGCACCGTGTTATTCTCTGGTTCCATGTTCTCATCTTTCTCTAGCAGCAACTGCCAGACCACGTCTTTCAACAAGTGTGGCAGCCTGAGAACTCTGCTGCTGATGTGAGCCCATGTGGCTGGAGCAGTGAAAATGGGATGAACATAGAATTGTTTCCATTGGACCTTCAAGATTGAAGGTCTTATATGCCCCAAAACAAGAAAGGTGGTTTGGTTGTTAATGACTGGATTTTATATCTAGGGGATTAAAAGGCCTGCTCTTCAGGTAAAATGTTACCGTTGCCTTTTCTTTGGGTGAGTGCGTGCATTGCAGCGTACAGAAATTTTATTCATTTACTTTGGCCTTTATTTCCCTTGAGGTCAAGACGAAATCTAGCTCAGGGTTGTTGGCAACACTTGTGCTGCTTTGATATTCCTACCTAAGGAGACATTTTCAGGGCAATAGAAAGGAATAACTGCTGTAGTAACTTAAACAATCAGCTCCCTCTTAGTATGGTGCACTGGGTGATGCATAAATAGAGTTTGCATTTGTCCTCCAACCTGGGACTTTTCTGAGCTTAAGGTGCTTTTCTAAGAGACTGAAGGGGTGAAGCTGCTGGGTGATTGTGTATGCCAACAGGAGCAGGAAATCTGAATGCCCGCCTAACTGCTGTGAAGGAAAAAAGTAAAAGGATGAGGGTGTAAGAAGCAAATAAGCTTCTTTAATACTTCATCTAAGGTGTAGGCAGGTGTGTCAAGACAGGAGTGGCTGGCTCTTTCTTCATCATTGAATGTAAATCTACTCACTGTCATCTGAATCGGAAATCTCGGGGAGTGTGGGGAGGAGGAACAACATGGTTAATTTTTCATATACCCAGTTCTGTTTTGTCCTCTCCCATTCCTTACGCAGCTGTGTTGCTGTAGTGGGATAGAATAACAGGTCCTGGTTTTTCTGCAGGCTTGGGATGGGTGGATTGATTATTGTTCTCAACTGCATGGTGACTTTGTGGGCATCTTCACATGGAGCACCTGCGCTTCAGTAACCAAATACTGGTTTTCTAGCTCCAAAGAATTTTTTCAGTATTAGCAATAGAACCAAACTTTTGATGTCTTAAACATCCAGTTTAGGAAATAATGAGGATAAATCATAAATGACTCTGACAATTTTCTTCAGATAATTTATTAGGTTAGAAGCAAAGATGCAAAAGCATCCTTTTGATAATGGGATGTGGATTGAAAATGGAGACTGAGGTTTGGGTCGGCAGTTGGTTTTCTCAGTGTAGCACGTGTTCCTGTGGTGGGAGATCCTCTTTCAGGCTAATCCGGTCAGCCTTTTGATGTGATAAATTGCTGGTTGGCACATAGCAACAGTGCTGTAGTAACCACAGCAAGAGAGTTGTTGCAACTTTTTTAATTGTCACCAGTTGTATAGCAAAGGTAGCTGAATATCTGTTTCTACTGCATTTATTTGCTATCTTATTTATTTGCCATGAGACTGGAAGGGAGATAGTGTGTGGTGCAGGAGGAGAATGAAAAAGTTTAGACTAAGCTAGGTTTCTGTAAAAGTAGGGTAGTGCTTGTTGCCTTGTGGACCTTGACCATAACGTACTGTGGAAGCAGCAGAGCAGTTGCTGTGCTTCTGCTGCCTCATTGCTTGCTCCTTACAGCTGTCTCAAAGTGCAGGTTCAGTGGTTGTCCTCTTGTTGGTCACCTCAGAGGTGGCTTCCAGGAAGAGATAATGTGTTGGTGCTGTCAACTGGCTTCATGCAAACTCACCAGACCTTTAGGGAGGTGAGTGTGGACCTGACCAAAGTCCAGGCAGTTACCTCAACCTCACTGCACCCCAGTCCATAGGTCTCTTGAACCACTTGCAGCATTTATTTATATCAGCAAGGCAATCTGTGTGGAGGCTGTGGCATAAAAATGTGTACTTTGACTTGGGATGTCTTTCCATCTCCCTCAGTCTGTTCCTATCCTGGCTGGACAGAAATTGTTTGTTTCTAATGATATAAGAGCTACACAAGAAGTGAAATTACAGGCTCCAGCAACCTAATGTTGAGTGGAGTGCCCAGAACAATGGAGCTCTATCTAATCATTAACAAAAGCATTAGCAAAAGTCATTAACAGAAGCACTAGTGACATTTGCATTGTCTAACAGGTTTTTTTGCCCTCCATAAATGCAGTCTGCTTCCCAGAAGGATGCTCCTCCACGCTCTTTCGAAAGTGTCAGGACAGTAGATGGTGGATGTTTGCTCCACGTGTGTCCATGCAAACTAGCGTTCCTACTGCCAGGTGATTTACTCAGTGATACGATTCATCTCATATTTGCATACCTGCTGCTTCCAGGGAAGCAGTGTCTGTTCGTGGTAATAATGAGGTCTGGCTTAAAAATAGACCAGCTTCCTTCATCTTCTTGTCCTTCTGCTTGCTTGATGATTTGCTGGGTGTTGCCAGCACAAATGTTTGTCCCTGTTGCTGTGCAAGCTGTTCACCCCTTCCCTCCCCCCCTGCATGTTAGTTTTCTTCAGCGAAGCAGTTCCTTGCTCTTTTCTTCCCTTGGTGAGGTAGCAAAACTTGGACTGTTCAGGCTTATGGGCTTATTTAGAGAGAGGGGGAAGAGTCCCCACTGGCTCTTGGACTTCACTAAGAAATGAGCATCTGCCTAGGACAAGTGCAATGTGCTGTGTGCCTTCCTCTTCCGCTCCAACGCCTGCTCAAGTCCAACCTGTAGAACTGCTTCTGAAAAGCTAAAATAATCATAATTACCTCGCTGCTTCACTTCAGGGCCCTCCTCTTGTCTTTGTGCCTTCTGCAGTGGTTTTTCCTGTGAATTAATCCGTGACCTGCCCTACATTGGAGTTGCTTTTCTGGACAGGGTGGAGAAGGAAAGGAAGATGGGCTGTTTCCAAAGAAGCTCTGGGTTGTGACCTGAGAGTACTTCCTGTAAAGTATTTGGACTCTGTGTACTTACGATTGTATATGCTTAAATCTTTCTACTGCTTTGCAGTTTTGGCTTTATTGCTGTTTTCACCTGGGCTGCTTGTGTATAAAAATGAGTTTATTTTCGAATACAATGAAGGTGTAGAAAAATGCTGCAACCTTTGGGGCAGTCGCCCCAACACAGGTGTTGTGGACACCACTTCAAAACTCCTAACAATGGAAGCGGTGTGGGTGGGAGGGGAGGAGAACACGTTCATCTGCAGCGTGCTGGTGTCACGGGGTAGGGGAGGTCTGGGTTTGTACAATCAACCCCTGCAGTTGTTGTAAAATTCTCTCATGCAGCATTTATTACTATGTAAAACTGAAATCTGCATGATTTCCTGCTGTGAGTGCCTGTGCTGAGGGACTGGTTTCTATAGTAACTAATATCGAGGAGCTGGCTATAGGACTTTGCTTCCGAGCTGGATTCGAGCGGTTCTCGCAGTTCGATGCAATCCTGCACGAGTGTTTGATTGACGATAAGAAGCTGGAGGTGGTGGCTGCCATTGCTGCAGTAGCAGTGCTGTGCATCTCGGCATGTACACCGAGGTCTAAATATAGGCATTTTGCAAAATGGAGTTAGAGATGAGGTGGGGGAGTGTCTTTTTTTGTCCTTTTGGGGATTTTTTTGCCTGAGAGAGAGCTGCAGAATGGAGACACTGAGGAGTACACCAATGAGAGTTGATTCTAGAGCCACCTCAGCCCGCCCTGGAGTGAAACATAAGCCTGGGAACTGGGTCTATTTTCTCCCAAGAGTAACAGCCATTGCTGTTGCCATTCTTCTGTTTTGAAGCAGAGCTGGTGGTCATTTTGCTGAGAATGATAAATAGCACTGTTAATGCGGTATTGTCTGCAGGACCAGCTTCTGCCCTCATTTAGGCCCAGACACACCTACTAAATATATTTGTTTTACAGGATTAAGCAGGGAACGAGATAGAGAGGGTTGAAGCCTAGGTTGTAGACTGTAGGCTTTCAGGGTGCCAGGAAATTTGTAAAGCTTGATTTGCGCTGTTTGCAAGTAGTCCAGAAAGGCATAGTAGGGTCAAGTGCATGAAAATGAAACTTCATCTGCTGGAACAGGTCCAGAGAAGGGCAACAAAGCTCGTGACGGGTCTGGAGAACATGTCTTATGAGAAGGAGCTGAGGGATCTGGTTTTGTTTTTTAGTCTGGAGAAGAGAAGGCTGAGGGGAGACCTTATTGCTTTCTATAGCTACCTGAAAGGAGGTTTTAGAGAGGTGGATGTTGGTGTTTTCCCCCAAGTAACTAGATATAGGACGAGAGGAAATGGCCTCAAGTTGTGTCAGGGGAGGTTTAGACTGGATATTAGGAAAAATTTATTTACTGAAAGAGTGGTCAAGCATGGGAACAGGCTTCCCAGGGAGGTGGTGGAGTCACCATCCCTGAAGGTGTTTCAAAGACATGTAGATGTGGTGCTGAGGGATATGGTTTGGTCATCATGGTAGTTTTGGGTTGACAGGTGGACTTGATAATCTTAGAGGTCTTTTCCAACCCTGATGATTCTATGGTTCTGTTTATGGTCACTTTCAAAGTAAAACTTTTATGATGAGATGGAGGAGGAAAGCAGGACAGTGGTCTTTGTATTGAAAAGTTCTGTAAGAACAGAAATTGAACCTAGGTAGGCAACAATAGTTTTGGTCTTTCCTCACTCCTCGTCGCCCAGTATTTCCCCAATAGAATTGTGTAGAGGCCAAGCTTGAATTGTGAAGTAAGCCTGTGGCAGTGATGAAATAGTCTGAAGTGTGAAGATGTCTTTGTGTATGACTGAAGGTCAGTTTTCATGGCTGTGCTAGAAAAGGAAGTGTGTTCGTGCATGTGCTCCCCCTGCTTCTCTCCCAAGCCCTCTCCCCCAAAAATGAAAACATCTTTGAGAAGAGGGTGAAGCTCTATATCTTATGCACCTGTAGGTGTGCACACATCTGGTTAGGGCTCAGCCAGCTCAAGGGGAGCCTTGACTTGGCCGCCCCAAGAGCAGCCTCTTACACATTTGGTATTTGGGGATGCTGGGGAGGGCTGAGGAAGGAGAGTATAGAGAGGAAGAAATGGAGGACAAAAAGGAGCAGCACGTGTTATGTTGGGAGTATTTAGGGGACATCAGGTACATATTCATGAAAAAATAAAGGGGTTTATTATTATTTTTTAAAATCTGTTCAGATAGGTAATCTTTTATATTCACTGCTTACGTAGGCGAGTCCATAGTAGAAAGTATTACAGTGATTTAAAAAAAAAGATTAAGCCAGTTGCATCAAGAGTAAGGATGCATTTGAATAATCTGAGATAATTTGACGCTGAGATATGGTCAGATTAACAGTTTGAGAAGCAGGATTGGAAGCTATCATTCAAGAATGTAATAACCGATGTTGCTGAGAAGTCATCTTCATCTGCATGCTTCTGTAGAAGTAAAAAATAACTTCCCTTTCTTGCAAGCACGTACTAAGCAGAGCACTGAAAGGAGATCTTAGAATAAGAATTTGTTATATTTACACAATATAGTGATGCAGGTCTGGAATATTGAGCTGTTATGAATAAATTAAATCCATAGTGCATTTAGTAAATACTTAAAGTGCATATTGTGATGGATTATCCCTGTTTTATGCTTGTTCTTTTTCCTGCTGGTTTGCAAAATCACTGGCGTCTAATAGAGCACATTTCCTTTCGGTGCCGTTGTGAACACGTATTCGACTTAAATCTGGGTTATCTCGTGTGGAGAACAGCAGCTCAGTGTGAGCGTTAGTCACAGTGGTTCAAAGGTAAAGAGTTCACACGCAGCTTGTCTGTAGCTACTCTAGAGGCAGAAGCCTTGATTTAAGTGCAGTCAAGGGAATGCTGGAGCTATTAAGCTGGACTGTAGCTTGCTGCTGGGGAAGTGAGCACTGTCACCAGGGGTGTACCGCGATGCAACGCCCGCTCCAGACTGGGGTTCAAATGCACCATGCGCATTCAGGGGGGGATAATTGATTTAGACTAACAGATTTTAATTCTTCATTGTAAACTTAAGGCTGGCCTTTGTAGTAGTTACAAACTCCATGTTTCTCCAGGTGCGTTTTAACAAGGATTTTAGCTATTCTCTCAGAAGTGGCTACCCGTTTTCAGTGACTTTGTCCTTCACAATATCTTCTTTGTTGGCAACTTTACTAATTTAACATGGCTTCCAAAGTTAGGAATGGGAGAAAGAGCCCGATGCATGTTCCCAACTAGGGTGGAAGTGCCGAACCTCTGATGTGCATTTATAGAGATAGTGAAGAAGGTAGTTGAGATGCTACTGCAGGGTGACTTTATGCACAGCATAGTTAAGCTTGAAATTCTGAAGTGAGTATTTTAAAACAGATGTACTTGTTAGCCTTAACAAGAAAGCTTTATTCTTTGTGTTAAGAGTTTCTGGGTTCTCACAGGAAAGAGGCTAATGCCTACAAAAGTGCAAACAGCCACCCATCTGCCCCTCAGGAGTATTGCCAAGGGATTTTTGAGCCAGAGTGGCAAGAAGTCTGTCCTGTGCTCTGTGGAGAGGTTGATTAATGAAGGTTAAAGAGTGGTTAGGTTTAAAAGTACAACTATTAAGTGTCTTTCCAAAGCTCTCTATCTCTTAATGCATTATTTTGATTGTTGCCTTACCTGTTTAAAATGGTCAGAATTTCAGCCTCTCTAGATCTCAGTTTTTGAGGCCATGATCTTAATGGATAAAGCAACGTGTTTTTGTGATAATACTTAACTTCTGTTCACTCCAAGTTAGCCCCAGTTTGGTTCTGAGTTATTTTTGTGTGTGATTTTGTCAAAAGAAGGAAACTGGATGCAAGATTTGCGCCCTCAAGGTCTACCTAGGAGCTGAAGGATGTGTGAATAGCTTTCTTCTCTTGCTTTCTTTAAGAGAGAAAGTCTCTTAGATGAAACACATTCAGCATTAAAAAGCTTCTCATGACCAATGGGAGTAAACATTAAACATTCATGATGCAGCTTTAAGTTGCACGGAAACAAACTGGGGCAAGTCAGTTCATTTTACCTTTGATTCACTGCTTCCAACAGTTACAAAGAAAAAAGGTCAAAGGAACACAACACAAATGTGAGTCTTTTCCTTTAGCTCTTTCTTGTAATGACATTTTGCCCCAAACAATACTTTCAGTATATAGATGCACAGAATTTATAATTTCCAAGTATCACTTGGATTTTAAAAAAATTTTTAAGTAAGCAGTGTGATAACAGCAATTTACATAATTGCAATGATTTCTAGTTAAAGGGAGATTTAGTACTAGTTAAAGGGAGAATAAAATCAAGACTTCCGAGAATAGTCCTGGATTGTTGAGGTTTGAACATCCCCTGGGACGGAGGTGTGAAGTGGTAGTTGGACCACAAGACCTGGATTTCAAACATTACCAGGCACATTGGTTTTGTATGACCTATTTATAGCCATGAGCATTTATCCTGGTCTTAATATTTACAAAGTTTGTGCAAGTTACTTGTTGTTTTGGAGATGCCATGTAACTCCCACAGAATGTCTACATTAAAAACGTGTGGTCTGGAATTCCTACCACCTAATTTCTTCAGTAATCTTACTTAGGATCATAAATATGCTGCTCTCCATGCCCAGAACTACCCCAGAACATAAATGGGTCTGAACAGGTGGATACCTGTTCACAGGATCTTGGGGGCAACTAGATTTTTATACCCCCCACCCCTGCTTTTTGTTTTGATTTTTTTTTTTTTTAAGTAAAAAGTCTAGAATAACTTGTTTTCTGGTGTTTCAAGGGTCTGTCCAGATTTCCTTGTCTGGTCCAGTTAGCTCTGTTTTGGAGAGAGCAGTGCTTGTTTTTATTGGAAATAGCCTTACCTGTGGAATTTTGTTTTCAACTTGTGTGGGTTTCTGTGCTTCTTCCTTTCTGTCTGCGGCACTATGTATTTCCGGCATTTTCAGCAAATTTGCATTAAATTGGATGACTCAGAAATATGTAACTTGAAGAATAGCCTGGTTTTGCAAGAGGACCGGGAATAACAAGAGATGAACAAGATGCAGTTCTTGATTGTTTGAACGGGATTAGGCCTAGCTATGGTTTTGTTACTCCATCTCTGAAAACCCAAGATACTCTTCTTAAAACACATGCAGACCTTTCTCAGTGGTAGTATAGGAAGGATTAAGGCAGAGAAACTCGTTTCCACCATGTAAAGAAGATGTCAGACTAGACAATCCTGAAAGCCTTGTTTCTAAAGCTCCACTTCCTGGCCATATTAGTTCAGATTTTAATTACAAAATATTAAGATTTCTTAAATGCAGTACATCTGGACAAAGACCTTTCCATGCGACAATGAATGCTTCACTTAGAGTAATTTACCTCTTCTTTTGTTTTCTGTTAACGTATTTTAGATTTCAATTATGTAGATAGAGCTGCAGCTCTTTTTAGGATATTGAAAAAAGGTCTTCAGGGAGTTTGCTTTGTGGGAGGAGCTGTCAAGGCCATCTCACTAGTTCCAGATATGACAAAAACCATTTTAGTATTTTTATAAGGCTATTTTTAGATGTGGTTGTGCTGGGGGAAGAGTAGGAGTAGAGTCACTTTGGCAGGAATGTGAGTAACATCCTAGGTTGGATGGATAAATTTTCAAGATAACATCAGTTAATTAAATCTGTTTGGAAGACTTCTGTGGGAGTACTGAACAGTGATGGCCTTGTTTGATTTAAATATTGATGAGCCACCTTAGTAGGGACAACTGCACAGGTAGATCTTGGAGGAAAAAGTAGTTTCTAAGATGAAAAAAAAAAACCTCTGGGGTTATCCTTATTAGTAGCCATCTATTCCATAAGCCCAACTAGAACTTAGTCTGGCTACTGCCATGAAAGACAAAAAAAAGTGTTTGTATAAATACATTAACAGCAAAAGGAGGACTAAGGAGAATCTCCATCATCTGTTCGATGCAGGGGGCAATATAGTGACTGAGGATGAGGAAGAGGCTGAGGTACAGGATTACTTCTTTGTCTCAGTCTTCAATAGTAAGATCTGTTGTCCTCTGAGTGCCCAGCCCCCTGAGCTGGAAGGCAGGCATGAGGAGCAGAATGAAGCCCCCAGAATCCAAGAGGAAATGGTCAGTGACCTGCTACACCACTTAGACACACACAAGACTATGGGGCCAGATGGGATCCACTGAAGGGTACTGAGGGATCTGGCAAAAGTGCTCACCAAGCCACTTTCCATCATTTATCAGCAGTCCTGTCTAACCAGGGAGGTTCTCGTTGACTAGAGGTTAGCAAGTGTGAGAACCGATCTACAAGAATGGCTGGAAGGAGGATCCGGGGAAGTACAGGCCTATCAGTCTGGCCTTGGTGCCAGACAAGGTTATGGAGCAGATCATCCTGAGTGCCATCACGTGGCACACACAGGACAACCAGGTGAGCAGGCCTAGTCAGAATGGGTTTATGAAAGGCAGGTCCTGCTTGACCAACCCAATCTCCTTCTATGAGAAGGTGACCCACTTAGTGGATGAGGGAAAGGCCATGGATGTTTTTTATCTGGACTTTAGTAAAGCTTTTGACACTTTTTTCGACAGCATTCTCCTGGAGACACTGGTTGCTTATGACTTGGATGGATGCCTGCTTTGCTGGATGAAAAATAGGATGGCCAGGTCCAAAGAGCGGTGGTGAATAGAGTTAAATCCAGTTGGCAGCCGGTCACAAGTGGTGTTCCTCAGGGCTCCGTATTTGGGGCCAGTTCTGTTTAATATCCTTATCAATGACCTGTATGAGGTGATTGGGGGGCACCCTCAGTAAGTTTGCGGATGACACCAAGCTGGGTGGGAGTGTTGAACTGCTTGAGGGTAGGAAGGCCCTGCAGAGAGATCTGGACAGGCTAGATTGATGGGCCGAGGGCAATGGTATGAGGTTATACAAGGCTGAGTGCTGGCTCCTGCACTTGGGTCACAACCACCTCAATGCAATGCTGTAGGCTTGGGGAAGAGTGTCTGGGAAGCTGCCAGACAGAAAAGGATCTGGAGGTACTAGTTGATGGCCAGTTGAGTATGAGCCAGCAGTGTGCCCAGGTGGCCAAGGCCAACAGCATCCTGGCTTGGATCAGAAAGTGTTGCCAGCAGGACTAGGGAAGTGATCATCCCCATGTACTCAGCAGTAGTGAGGCCGCACCTTGAATACTGGGTTCAGTTTTGGGCCCTTCATTACAAGAAGGACATTGAGGTGCTGGAGTAGGTCCAGAGAAGGGCAAAGAAGATGGTGAAGGGTCTAGAGAGCAAGTCTTATGAGGAGTGGCTGAGGAAACTGGGCTTGTTTACAGAAAAGGAGGCCTTCTCACTCTCTACAACTACCTAAGAAGAGATTGTAACGAGGTGGGTGTCAGTCTCTTCTGCCAAGTAACAAGCAATAGGACAAGAGGAAAGGGCCTCAAGTTGCACCAGAGAAGGTTGAGTTTGGGTATTAGGAAAAATTTACTTACTGTCAAGCACTGGACCAGGCTGCTGAGGGAAGTGGTGGAGTCACCACCCCTGGAGGTATTTAAAAGATGTGTAGATGTGGTACCTAGGGACATGGTTTAGTGCTGGACTCAGCAGTGCTGGGTTATTGGTTGGTCTTGATCTTGTAAGTCTCTTCCAACCAGAATGATTCTATGATTCTATTATTGAAG
The DNA here is from genome assembly GCA_033124195.1 of Coracias cyanogaster. NCBI lineage: Eukaryota > Metazoa > Chordata > Aves > Coraciiformes > Coraciidae > Coracias > Coracias cyanogaster. The sequence goes on along the minus strand of JAVSBS010007790.1, from coordinate 24,630 downwards.
TTGTTGTTTTCTTTGGTTGGGTTTTTTTAAGTATTTGGGTGGAACATGATTAGAGGATACGATATTCACTCTAGTTACCTGTCTGAGAGGCAAAGGTGGCACGTTCCACCCAGTTGATGAGAGAAGTGTGCTTTGCTAGGTAGGTGTGAGCGAATGAACAGTGGCAGATGGTGACTGCCATTTTAGGGCTTGCACGTGGAAAGCATCAGGCCAGGAAGCCCCTCAGGCTCCTTGTCTCCCTGCCTTTTTGTTTCTTAGCTAACTGAATGCGTCTGTGCCCTACAGACAGAGCAGCAGGTCTGACTTCACCCCTTTTCCCTGGTCATCTGCTTCACCTTGGTTTTGTCTGAAATATGTACAGCTGCAGCCCTGTGCTGCTGACCACAAAAGTAAAACTTGGCTCTGATTTGAGTTTCATCTTGCCGTGACTGGTCTCAGTCTGCAGTTTAAACTGTACCAGGGTTTCAAAGCAAAGAGGTGATTCAGAGCTCATTTTCTTTTTAAGGACCAGAAGGATCATTAGATCATCTAACCTGATTATCTCTGGAGGACTGGTCAGGGCTTAGTCTACCGCAAGCCTTGTTCTGGACACAGCCATGGTTGCAGCCCTCCAGCAGAGAGAGGCGTGGGAATGGGCAGTGTCTGTGGAGTCGCAGATGTGCTGAAAAACGCTCTGGCTGCATTTTTTTTGAGTAAGCAAATATGTAAAAACCTTTTAACCAAACTAGTACCCACAAGAAGTCTTGCTTGGATTGCCATCTTTGACTCGAGTCCTGAAACAAATAGAGATACTGGGTTTGGTGGCATCTATCGTCTGTGGATTTTGCATCAAATTCACAGACGAGGAGGGATCATCTTGCCACATCTTAGAGCGGACAGGAAAACATACTGCCTTCTGTAACACGTGGAGCTCGTGGAAACAGCCATTCCAAGCCAAGGCCTGGATTGAAATGTCAAGGCCAGTAGTAAGTAACATGTTGTGGAGAGAGCTGGTAACTCCAGTTTTGTTGTGGTTAGCTACAAGGGTCTAAATGAAACTGCAGTGAAGGGAGCTGCTTTTGCCCTTGCAGGGCTCGTGGTGCCCTGTTTAGCACCAAGCTCCTATGTGCTGGTGTTGGTGACCATCAGGTTCTCTTCAGAATGGTCAGTGTTGTATGCTTGCTCTTTTTTGCTCCCTCTGTTGGATGAGATTTAAAAATAACCCACCTCTTCCCACCTCCGTGGTCAATGATCTTGACCAAACTGCCTGAAGATGACCTCTTCCTATGGTACAAGCAGAGCAGTGTCAGTGGGAGCAAAGCCAAGAGCAGAGGCTTGCATCCTGATTCCCCACGGCCTTATTTCATTAACGGAGTAGATGGTGGTAGTGGGTCACTTAACACTGGTGTATTTTGCAGCTCTTGTCTGTGCTGGGAGGAGAGACAAAAAGCCCAGCTGCAGCAGGGGTCGCGGGAGCTGCAGGTGTGAGGTCAGCTGGAGGATGCCAAACTGCCATCTGTGGTGATGCTTTGTTAATTATTTTTATTTTTTTCAGTCCACTTGCCTAGAAATGAGAGCAAGAATATAAAATAACAGTGAGTAGCTGGAGATAGCTTTCCCGCTGCTTCTGCTGCCTCGTTCAGGCAGAATTCTGTGAAAGTGTAAGAGCTGAAGTTGCAGCAGGCTGAAGGGATGAGCGTAGGTGGTGCCCTGCCAGTGAGCTCAGTCTTTCAGGTACTTTCTCCTGTGTTGCTTTAAGCATGCTTGTCCTCTGCTGTCTGGAAGATGTGGAGAAACAGAAGAAAGAAGTTGCAGGTGTTGTTTGTGTAAAATGGTACAAAAACAAAAGCAGAAACCGTGCTTTGCTTATTTATGTGGTTAGTACCCACTTTTGTGCCTATGTTCTGGCATTTTAAAGCTAAATAAGTAGGGTAAGTAACCTTAAAAACCAGAAAAGTGTTATGCTTGCCATAACTGAGTCAGTGATATCCTGTATGTGTTTTAAATTCCTAGTTCTTGTATGCTGTAAATTTTTTCTGACTGGTATGCAGTGTGTTCTCTTGTTTATAAAGTGCCTTGGAGCTGCGTGGATTCCCCTGTACCGTGTGCCGAGTGGTTTCTAACGCCGCTAGGCATGTGTTGTTCTGACTAGAGAGATGTACTTGGAATCGTGCTTCAGATTGCACAAACAACACTTTCCAGGAATGGTCATGAGGATCAGCAGAAGGAGTTTGAAGAGAGCGAGGATGCAGCACGATGTTTGGCCGAAGAGAAGCCCTGTGCTGGAGGCTGGGGCAGTTCAGGCTACTCTGCCATGCAGAGACCCTCAGCAGATATTTTCCCAAACAGCTTCCTAAAATAAGAGAGCAGACAGACTTGGAGCATGCTCCGTCCTCTTCTTTCCTCCTTATTTGCACTACAAGAAGGAGCTAGGCACCAAGGGAATGAGTTTTCTTTTAAAGTTGGGGACATTTGCATAGGGCAGGTTAAGTTCACTGCCGTCTA
>JAVSBS010007790.1:0-15097 GCA_033124195.1 Coracias cyanogaster | reverse complement strand
TAAAGAGTATAAACTCCCAAATACTTTAGCAAGTGTAAAGTTTTGGTATGTGACCGTCTTGTTCACTTCCTGCAGAGCAGCAGGACTTGATTTATAAGGTTTAATGTATCTTGGTGTTCTCTCTCATATTGCTTAACTTTGCTTCTGAAGGCAATCGTCTGCTCCATAACCAGTGGTGAGCATGCTTCATCTGCACACTTAGAGCAGTGAATTCCATGACCTTTCATTAACTTTAAAACAGATGCTAAAAAGGAGTTGCACTTGATTAAGGACACGGTTTTGGGAAAAACAAGCGCCTGTGGAATGCCTGATTAGAGAGAAACAGATTTGGTGACTGAAATGCCAGTTTTGGCAAACTAATTTGCACTAGGTACCTGTAACTTCAGTGGGACAGGGGGAAACGTGGATAAAGCTGGATGGATCTCATGGAATCAGGTTTTTATGACTTTGTTTACACCCAAAATAGTGAAAGCACCAGAATAAATAGCGCTGGTGTTTATTGCAGAGCTGTGTGTTCTGTTTAGTGTGCCGACACAGCAAGGAGTGTGAAATACTAGTGACAGGGGAGTGAGTACTTATGTAATTTGGTGATTTCTGCAATACTATCCTTGTTTTTCTTTAGCTGCTGCGCTTGCTTATGGTATAGCACATCATTTTATTTATTTATTGCATCCAGACATTAATTTGGGGACTGACAGTTTGTGTAGCGATACTTAGGAATGATAGAGATTGTCTTCACCAGAATGATGTCAATTGTCTCGACCAGATTTAGCAAATGGAAGTGTTTCTTTGCACCAATGACTTTTAAAATCTCCCTCAACAGTACCTGAAAAATATGAGTTTGCTTATCTTCTTCCTGGGGAATCACCATTTTGGCTTCTACGTTATGATTAGGGCTTGTCATAAGATATGATGTTCCAAATATCGCCCAATGAGGTAAATGGGATCTCTTCATGGAGGTGACATCATTGGAGTAAATGGAAAAACTGTAGCCAATTCCTATCCGTCACACTTGCCATTTTCTTGTGGCCTGTTATACGGGAACATCGTTGTACTACTCACCCTCGCTTCTATTTTTTAACTGAAGCTTTGGCCCATGTGCCACAGTTCACCTTAAGGTGGGGTGATATGGGGAAAACTGACTCTCCTCCTGGTAATTCATGCTGGTTCTTTGCACAGTATTTTGTCTTAAGATTTTCGCTGTGCTAAACTTAGCGTGTAAAGGAGCAGTGAGATGGACAATCTTGACTTGGGTGTAAACTTACAGTGTCATGTCATTTCCCCTGCAAGCCCCTGGCTCTGCTTCCCTGGGACCGTTCTGTGGTCTGTGTTTCTCAGTGGTGGTGGGGATGCTACTGGCTCAGTGAGATCAATATCTGCAGAGGTTCCAAAATATGCTGTAAATTCTCTATATAAATATTTTGGTCTTGTTTTTGTTCTAGCCCCGATTCTGTTGCCAGATACTATTATCATACTTTGTCAAAGGAAATGAGAGGCCCAGGCTTCTACCAGAAATAGCATCTCCTGTTAATGTACCACAGTTTGTTGTGTCCGTGCTTCTTGCTCCTCACCACTGTGGGAGGCAGCTGGTTTTGTCTCTTGCTTTGTGATGGCTAGGAGGCTGCATTTTTAAAAATATTTCTATCAGAACTGGTTTTGGGAAATGTAGAGTTCACTCCTGGTCCCTGCCCCAGAAAACTGGTACTTACTTATTTGATAAGGGTTTGTATCAGAGAAGGGCATTAATGTGCTTGCTCTTGATGGGGAAAAAGAGATACGCTGGTGGTTTAAATAATTCATCCCTTTTTCAGTCACTGTTTTTCAGGTGTGGTTTGTGTCTTCATTACATCTTGCATGACTCTGTGCGATGAGGGGAATGCATTCCTGGCGGTAGATGCAGAATGCAAACTATTTGGGTTGGTAAGTGACCACGGCTGGATGTAGGGTCCTGGCAGCAGCTCTGTCTGCCCCGTCCCAGCTCCGTGGGAAGAGCGAAGCTGGTGAAGGGCTGTGTCAGTCACTTGGACAAACAATAGCAAATAAGCTGTCCTTGCAACAGGGTCAGAAGGATTGGAGAAGGATTAAAGTTCGCAATTTAAAAACCACTTTAGGCTCTGTTCTGCCCCTGTAACACTCTGTGCACTGCTGTGTTTGTGTACCCGGCGGGTCAGGCTGTCTCACCCCAGCCTGAAAGGATTCCCCTAAAATGTTCCTTTTCTTGTGCTCGTGGCTGACAGGAAGGCCAGGCTGAGGCTGTGCTTTATATTTTGTTTTGAAGCTGTTCTTTGTGGTTGCTCTCAACTCCTCTTGAGGAGTTTGTTTCCAAAAAGAGCCACTGCCTCTGTGTGCCCCAGCCAGGAGATTGTTTCCACAGAAATTAGAGTGTTGTGGAGGGTGGTGGCAGCTGGAGGAAGGTCATGACCAGCCCCCTCCTCCCCAAAAGAGGAGGGTGCCAAGCAAAACCCCAGTCCTCAGCTTCAGCTGTGCCTGCAAGGCTGGGTGCGTGCACCAGAGCAGCAAGGTGCTCTGGGGTTTGGAACTGCTTCAGCTGCAGCGATAGCGGGAGAAAATGTCTCTTGAAGACAACTGTCACCATGTACGGAAGTGTGCTTAAATTTGTTGGTCTGAAGTAGTACTGCCACACACAGTGTTGTGTGAGTGCTTGCACACAAGAAATGGGATGGAGTGATGGCTTTCAGTACCTCAGTAGACCTTCTAATGGGTTTTCACTTCCCTTGGAGGTTTTCCTTGCCTTTGTCTTCCAAACAAAATCTTGAAAAATCTTTCTGATCCTTGAGAAGACACAGCCTTTCTCCTTCTCATCCTCCTCCCCACACCCCAAAGGGTGGAAGCAAGGATGCCAAAGGCACAGACAAGGCTATTGCCTTGGAGCCAGGTAGCTCCTTGTGCAGGAGTTCTGGGTGGTGACAAGAGTTTAACCCTTTGGAGCCCAACAAACGTATGGACAAGCAGCTGTTCCCTCTGTGACGTACAGCAGCTGCCCTCAGCCTTTGCAGCTGCAGCCCTGCCACAGCACCAGCTGCTGGTGAAGCCAGGGAGAAAAGGGCTTTTTTATCTTCCAGACACTCCTGTTCCTTCAAAGTGCTGGCCTGCAGGTCACCGGCTGACTAGGAGGCTTTGGTGCCAGTTGTTAGAAGAGCACCAAAGTTTAGTGTGCTTGGGAAATGCATGCGCACTTCTGTGAGTGGCCTCTTTAAAACTGAGGGGAAAATCCAGATGCTTTTTCTATTCTAACCAGCTTTTCTGAGAGTGGCAAAAGGGTTTCTCCTGCAGACGAGCATTCACATTAGCGGAAACGTTGGTTTTCATGCTGTGTTTTGTATTAAGATGTTTTACTCACTCTTTAATCCCTGAAACACACTCTGGCCTGCAAACTTATACTTTATTTTCTTTTACATCCTTTTAGCCCCCGTCCATCTGTAATGTTGCATTTTATTTTAACCAGATGGGAATTAAGTAGCTGAATCCACCTGTAGACTGTTCCCAGTAGCTCCTGGTATTCCTTAGCTCAGTATCAAGGTTGTCTGGCTTGGTTTCCACATCTGTAAGGAGTATCTTTACAAGATAAGGACTGAGCAAGTACTTTCCTCAGCTGAGTCTTCTGACAAACTGGTGAGAGGAAGCCTGGTTTCAGTACATCACGGGAGGATGACCCACCATGGCAGAGCTTTGATGTGGTGGTGCGCTGGCACAAGGAAGCTATTGAAAGCTGAATTATGCCACTGCTGATTGGGATCAGTGAGCCGCCTCCTAATAGTCTGAGCTGGTCATGGGACAAAACCCAGTGGTAGAGATCTGTATTTCCTCACTGCCATTTTAAAATAACTCCAGTAAAACAGTTTGAGCTTAGTTGATGGACAAATCCCTTTGAGCTTGAAAAGCAGGGGTGCGACACAATGTGAGCAGTGACTGGTGCTCTCAGCAGGGCCATAGTCCTGTGACTAATGCAAGTTTGGGATATTTTTAGTGTTCTTCCTTGAGTTGTTTGTCTGGTCCCCTCTGCGCTTGGTTAGCGCTGTGAAGGTCACACAAAGATATTAGACAGTGGTGAAGTGGTGAGAGGGCCAGCTGGTCGCGATGGCACTCAACCAGCAACGCCCCTGCGTTGGAGATAGAGGGGTCAGGGAAGGGCTGAGAAGTACTGGCATGCTGCTTTCAAGATATCAAACCCAGCTTTCTTCACACCTCTAAGCTAGGGAATAGGTATGTGCCAGGAAACAAATCCAGGCATCAGAAAAGCAGCAACATGGTCAGTTTGTCTGAAGGGATTAGGAAGTAATGTGCAGTCTGCAACTCAATAGCTGGGATCTCTTCTCTCACATGCTTCCCGCTGAGCAGGGAGCAGCAGTACCCTCTCTGTGGGTGGGGAGAAGATGTGCCATCCCCAAACGTAGCAACCAAGTGAAATGGCAGGAGGCTCCAGCTGCTGCAGTAGTAGCTGAACTCCCCTGTAATCGGGTTCCCCCCAAGCACTTGTTTTTCTGCTTCTTAGCTTTTGTCTTCCATTGGGGTGTTAAAATGGCTGTTGGTGGAGGATGAAATGAAGCCCTCCCAAGACTGCTGCTGTCCGTACACAGTGCTGCTGTTCAGGTGACTCTGGGAATTAAATTGTGAGACATCTCTTGAAGAGACCCTACAACTTACTGAGGGGACCAGAAGTGAAGGAAGGTATGCAAGTGAAGCCATGAAGTGTCTCTCAAGAAAAACCTCTGGGAAAAGTGAGGAGGAAAGTTGGGGGGGAAAAAATGAATAAAATAAGGCAGCCGAAGTGACAGTTTATTTTCCTTATTTTTGCATAAATGGAAGGAAAGGATACTCTTGGGAGCAAGTAAGAATACAAATAATAATTTTTTTCTCTGTGTGTATTAGATACTGAATGAAATATGCTGGACTACCTTCAAAGCACATATTTGCAAGAACCATGAGTGAATTGTCCTAATTTACCTTGCAAAGCAGAGTCGTTCTCATTATGTCCTCCTGCCTTGAACTGCCTCCTGCAAGAGACTTCAGCAGAAGCTGGCCTCAACTCCCAGCTCTTCCCTCTGCTTCCCTTCCTTATTTGTTCTCCTCTCTGTTTACCCACATTCTCTTGAGGGATGAGAGATGCTTTTCATTTTTTGGAAACTTCTGGCTGTGCCGCTGAGTCTGTGGTTTCCTGAGGAATGGCTGTGCGGGGTTTCTGAACAGCTGCTCAGGGCAGACCTGGGCTGAGGGCACATGAGCTTTAAATCTCTTTCCATTCCAGCAATGGCGTTCCCCCTGGAGGCAGGACAGCTATCTGTCTAGTGGAATGACACATTTTTCAGCGCTGTCAGTCCTTAAATATCAAATAAGTAAATTAATAGAGAGCAGGTGAATGTTTCTTCAGAAGAAAGTTTAATGTCACGTAAATGTTTGATGCATTGCCTCTGGCACAACTGCCTTGTCATACACCCTGACATCATTTGTTCAGTTGTCTCTCATAATTAGAATTATTTGCTGCTTTTCAGGTTTGTTAATTATAAGTGACGTTACACGCAGTCTGATATGAGCTGGAATTACAATGTTCAGATGGACTGCACAGCAAGAAAGCACATTTCACTGGTAGACAGTCGGTGTACCAGTCTGTTGATTGACAAATAGCTGAAGGAATGACTTATTAGGATTGCTGTAGCTCCAGCTTCCAGTACAAATAAGTCCTTTTGAGTAGCGTGGTAGTGCCACAGGAACCTTTCATCAAAAGACCTGAATGGGCTGTAGGCACTGCCTCAGTCCAGCAACGCGGGTGTGAGACCACGCTGCGGACTGAGAAGCTGTAGTGTTAGGTGGAGACTGATGTTGCTAAGCTGCTGTTGCTTGCACTGTTGTGGAGCGTGGACCTGTAACCTTTGAAGCACTGTTTCTCCCAACAAAGCTTTTTATTCAAAAACCAAACAGGCAACAATGAAAGCCCTACATCTTTCCCCCATGTAACAAACAGTTTGGAATAACGGTGTGAATCAGCTGTTAGGACAGTATGTCCCTAAAGTGCTGTCAGTTAAACAGGAAAAAGTGGGTTAGAAAATCTGATGTCCAATAAATTGATCTGTAGGCAGAAGTAGGGGCTCTCAGCAGCACATGCTATGAGATAGCTGCTGACGGCCGTAGCTTGCTGCAGGACAGATGGCCTCTAAAGGCAGAGATGCAGCCGTATGAACACGGGTTCACAGGAGTTCATAGTTCTCTTTTTGAGGGAGATTTTTGAACCAAGCGTGACCATGGAGCAGGGATTTGTAGCTTTTGGTTCCTCTCCCCTCTGCTTGTTAAACCCCAAACACTAACTGTGAAGAGCTCTGAGAAAATCCATATGGGGGAAAAAATCCATTCGAGTTGCCCTTGTTGGGAAAACCTCAGTGCATTAAACCGATATCTTTCCATATTTCAGAGAGCCTTTGTCCTGCTACTTTTTTCCCCAAGACTGCAAACTTCATGTAAATGCAGCAGTGTAAAATGGAGTCCTCTGTGTCCCGCTGAGCCCAGCGTTCTTCCGCTACTGTGCATGCCCTTGGCCTTCAGCCTGCTTTAGCTGGACTGCCCGACTGCTTATATGGTGGTGCTGTATTGCATATTATTTTCTAGAAAATAAGTATCCCTATCTTTAAGTAGGTCAACCGTTAAGCTAATTGATTAACTTTGTAACTAATCAATGAAATCTATTTACTTGTATAAGGGGGACAAAAATACCCACTGTATTGGTATAACTCTCTGTGTAGTTTTACAGAGAGAAATTGTAAAAAGCTTTGCTGGGCAGAACCTCAAGGGGAAAACCCAAAGTGGCCAAAGCCTAATAGAATAGGGAAGATATTACAAGAAGCACTTGAACACTGAGGTATTTTTTAAAAAATAAGTTCAAAGACATTTTTGCCTGACATTTCAGGCTGTTAGCTCATAGGTGTCTTCATTGGATGGTGATAATCTGAGAGTGTTTCAAGGCAGTACTTTGCTGGAAACTAAACCATGAAACACCCCTGCATTTGACAGAGGAGTCACTGCAAGAAGTTTGAGAGATTAGTTCTTTTGGGGAGTTAAGCAGCCACTGCGCTTTTGTGCTGGAAGACTGAAGTAGCTGTAACAGCTTGTACGTGTTGTTGAGGAACAACAGCGTTTTATGGACCGTCATTCAAAAGCTGCCATGAATTATCCATGGAAAAGTGCCCTCAGATAGGAGCCCCTTGATGGTTGGTTAGTATAATTAATGCAAACATCTCGCCGCAGCTTTACATTTTGGTTTAGCAGCTCCTCAATTTGAGAAGAGTCTTGGGACTGCCTGGATTTCAATTATCTCCCTGATGCTGGAGGTAGGGTTTTAACTTGACGTTAGTTATATTCCTCGTGGGAAATCCAGACAGCAAGCAATGGTTAGGGTTGTGCAGACAGCATAGCTTGCCCCAAACATCTGAACCTGGAGCAAATCTACCTTTAAGGAGTTAGAAGTGCTATTTACTTGCTATTTCAGAGAGAGGACTTTTTTTTTTTTTTAAGGTCTTCTCTGTGGGATGCTACAAATGCAGTGTATTACTGAGCTTGTATTCAGATCATGAATTCCACATTTTTCAAAATTTTTCGCGTGAATCTTCTGAAATATTTGATTAAAAAGAAGCATTCTTAGGTACCTTAGGAGAACCTGAAAACGTGAACTGAATGTGCTGCAAAAACGACAAAACTAGAAGATAGCTCAATGTTTAAAATTGCGGTAGCTTTTTACTACTGATGTTGGCTGTGCTGCAGTCAAGGGAGGCAGCTTGTAGAAAAAGTTGGAATTGAGCAAGGTTGAGCCTTCAGCTCAGCGCTCTCTCTTCGAGCCTGTTCACATGCGGCACTTGGGGGCTGCCACGTAACGAAGCCCTTGGGAAGCATCTTGGGCATTGTTGGCTGGAATTGTGTTGGCTTTGGAGAAAGACCAGGTAGAAGATGGAAGGGAATTTGAGGACAGAGCAGACAAAGCCTTTTCATCTAATAAGCAGAGGCAGCAGCTTCAGCCAGACCTGTGATCACAGATCAAATTGTGGGGGGCATCTTGTGCTCTGTAGCATTCCCAGTCTAACAGTGCTCATTTGTCCAGCATTTCCCAGTATGCTATTTTGTGATGCTGTGAGTTACTTCTGTTCTGTGTTCATGGGAGACAAAGGATGCAGGAGTGGTGGCATGGAGGATACAAGCACCCTTGGTGCTGATGTGTGGGGAGGCACCGAGGGATGGCTGCACTGGGGTTGCTCTTTCACAGTGGGGAGCTTGTGAGGGTTTAAAAAGGGAGGCAAGCAGTGCCTGGCAGTTCAGAGTTAATTTGAAGAATATGTGTTTTCTTTTTCTGACAGCACAGCCTCCTCCTAGTTTTCTTGCACAGTTTCACAATTACAAATATTTCAGCTGTGGCTTCTACAACCACTTCTGCAGTTTCTGGAGGCAGTTATACTGAATTTTGTTGCTGGTTTTCTGCTTTAGCAGGTAGCATCGCACATGGCCCTTTATGCTGAGGAGATCCTCAGTATTCAAAACATGGGGAATATGGGTAAGGCTCGCTGAACAGCAAAGTGTACACCCTTCTGAGAAACATCCTTTTGCTGTAAATGCCTTTGCTCCCACAACCCGCTGGAATATGGGTGTGTATTGATATTTTTAATACATGGAGCAAATCAGCTTAGTGCTGGTTTTACGGCCTTTTTTTTAGAGGGGAAATTGAGTTGGTGTTACCATGACCAGATTTTCATGTGAAGCTTCCATTTGCAAAGCTCTTTCTCACTGCACTTTATCAGCTGGGGTCAGATCTTATTAAAACCCAAACAGTAGCCAGCTCTGACTATTAGCTTAATGGTTTAATACCAACTTCTCCATAAAGTAGAAGCAGCAGGTTATTTAAAACATGTAGGTCAGATTGGCCCCATGTTTTCCAGTAAGATTATGTAAAGACAGTGTTATTAAAACTCTCAGATACAGTAGAAGCACCTGGTGCAGGACATTTTTTTTGCTTTCTGAGGTCCTATTGCAAAATTTACTCTAAACACATTTTCAGTCTTTACTTACAAATGTGATATCAACACCACGGTGTTTCTGCTGACTCTTTTGCAGTGACATTCTTAATCTCAGTGTTCCCCTACAAGTCATTTAGCCTCAAGTTTAATATGAAAATGTTTTCCTGCGAGAAATCCTATACTCTTTTTTTTCTGCAAGAGGGCTGCAGTGTAAGACAAACTGGAAAATGAATGCGAGGTAGTCAGCCCATCCCCAGTTTTTCATTATGAAAGGTGGTCACTGCAGAAAGTAAAATGTTCAGACGACCTGCATTTCTAATTCACTGTTTCTTCAAGAGTATTACTTATAATTTAAGGTGCTGAGTTATTTTTTGTTGTTCCAAGGAACAACAAAAAGGTTATTACTATGTAATATATTACAGTATATTACTATGTAATATACCTCCTGCATTATGGAAAACCTAGACTTTGTTATAGCTACAAGTAGACTTTTATGTACATGTACGGCTATTTACTGTAAAACTCCAAAAGGATCCTTAAATATTTAGAGCAGCCTGTTTCCTGAGATGGTAGAATCCTTAGGTGCCTCCTGTAGGAAGCAAGGAAGGGGTAATATTTACATACAGACAGGGGACTGATGCTCATCTGGAGGAACCTCAGCGCTGCAGAAAAGGTACCATTAACAGTCTGTTGCAAAACTTTGGTGTTCAGAGGGCAATGATAAAACTACTACTCGGCACTGAAACGCAAGCAAGTCTTCCTACAAATCTATCTCCTTGCTTAGTTGCTGTTAATTGGGTTGGTAATTGGTGTGACAGCTTTTCGTGGGAGCAGCAAGACACTGCATTCTGGAAACAGCCTAATGTGTTCTTGCCATTTTAACTGGCTGGGTTTCATATTGCCAGTTCATGAAACAAGGGTGGGAAAAATAGGTTTTGGTGTGACTCTGAAGATGGAAACAGGTAACAAGGTAAATTTTATCAATGCAAGCGAATGACAGTTGCTACAGTTTGCATAGACAAGTTCAAAATGCATGACTTGATTAAAAAAAATATTCTTAAGATTCACAGAAATAAAGACTCTTTTATTTTTAGTGAGAGAGCAGTGATGGAAAACTGCAGCACCCTTAGAGGAAGGAAACAGATGGCAGGAAGAGCTTCCAGATACTTGACAGGCTGCAACAGACTTAAATGCAGGCAATGATGAATGGGCACGACACCGGGCTTGCTGTAGCTGTTGTAGTTCAGTCTTAATAAAATGCCTGATGAGCTGTATGTTAGCAGTATCAAAGTTTTATGTCTTCGGTGCTTCGGTGGTCCTTATGTAGCTGCTGTGGCCACTGGAGCACTATGAATGGGCATGAAGATCCAGGCACTTCTGTGAAAAGTGAAGTTTCTACATCTGACTAAAAGCAGGACTTAGTGTTAAGTAACAGCAAGTAAGAAGTGAAACTGAATTTAATTCCTGGGTGTAGGTTATTCAAGGCTGTGTGGCAAAAATGGCCATGTGAGGCTGACAATAAAATAAATAAATAAAAAAATTAAAAATTGCATGCATATGGTTGGCTCAATGATCCCACGGGTCTTTTCCACCCTGGATAATTCTATGATTCTATGAATGAATCATCCCTCCACTTTCCTGAAGTGCAAAGGTATGGGTGCTGGGGTTTCCTATCTTGGTAGTTTCATCAGGGACAGAAGGGAGCAGAGGCTGGTATTTTGTACCTCACTCAGGCTGCTGAGAACACGAGGGAGCTGCGCGGTCAGCAGCTTTCCTAAACTCAGTGCCAGATTTCATGTTATTGACTGTAACGGGTAATAGACTGATGTATACTGAGGAGAGAGACCCTACAGCTTCTGATAGGAGCTACCGAGCTAGAGCTCTGCGAGGCCGTTTGAAGCTGAGCAGTTAGAGCACCTCTTCCTTTCAGATCTAGGTAGGGCACAGCAGATTTTTCTGCCCTGGATCAGCTGCTGTTGCACAAGAAGACGGCTGTGCTGCAGTGTCGGGCTGAAACCTTCAAGCCTCGGCATGAGGGTACGACTCCACCGGGTTATTTAGGCATGTGATTTACCATTGCTTAAAGCCCCTAATGCTTCACAAAGGTTTCCTCCTAGGAGTTTGCAGAGTGTTTTTATAGGGCAGTTCAGCCTTTTACTCTGGGTGCTGTTTTCTCTTCCACTAAAGGGTCTTCTGGCCTCTCAGACCTTCTGTATGAATTTGCTCTCAACCGTGAGCTAGAGTGTAATGTTACTTAAAATCAGCTTGAGAAGGAGCTGCTTTACTTCCAGGCAAGGCGGAGCGTGGGCAGGGAGCTGTGCAAGCTGCCTACGTGACCAAGGGCAGCTAAGTAAGCAGGTACTTACTATGAACAAGCAGTTGAAGGAATGCAGACTGGGACAAATGACTTTGGGCTAATCTGGAGAACAGGAAAAGTAATTAAGTTGAAAATTATCTGCCTGGGCTCAGGAGCCTGTGTGTTCTTACGGTCCTGGTTTTTGCTGCTGTCTGGTTAGCTTCTGAAAAATAGTGTAGTGCTGCCTGAAGTGATTGGTTTCACATTCACTGCTTAACTGTGTGAAACCAGAACTTCTCAGCTTGTAGCGTTCAGGCTGAAGCAAAGCCAGGTGATGTATAGATGGGACACTCTGCCTCAAGTTCTGGAAGTTAATTCTAGAAAATATGGCCAAAAGGGGCTTAAAGAACCCAGAGTCCATTGTGTACTGAGTGTTAGAATGAAACCATCTGGATGAGATGCTGTTGGTCCCACACAGAGTACCCAGACACTACTTGGCATGGACAGTGTTGTAGAACAGCCTACAGGGAATGTCTTTGAGAGAACCTGCTCTTGGACCACTTAGGGCTGTAAGCACTGCAGATAGTTAAGTGTGAATATCATGGCCTCCTCTGAGCAGAGAAAAAAGCCCTAAGAAATTGCTCCTCTTTTGCAAAGTCTCAATTAAAGGAGAAAGTTAAATGGCCATGTCCTCACTTGACTTGCTGATGTAATATCAGACCAGACTGTAGGGAGAATCTGATGGAGCAGCCTTGATGGTACCAATGATCTGCCAGAGAGATAAGTTGCTATTTAGCATCTGATTGAAAAGGTCATGCGATAACATTTGGTTATTTGTAATCTGCCTTGCTGCTTGCTGCCTCTTTGGCAATGGCCAAATGTAACGTTAGCCTGAAGTGATTGTGTCCTGTAGCAAAATAACTTTCACAAAATATTCAGCACACTCTTAAAGCAGCATTGTCGGATGATGGGTTACTTCAGCCAAAGCTGCTGAGATGCATAGCTTTTGCATTTTGACTTGGAAATGTAGACACTGCTTCAAGATTGAGTTGTTTTCTGTATGTGTGTTTTAATTTGACTGGCTCATGTTGGGTAACTCAAAGGGCTCCATGCAGAAGAGGGCTCAGCTCTGTCCCTGCAGTGTCTCGGTCGGCAATGGAGCTGCTTTTTAAGTGCATGGCAGCAGTTCACATGGAGCTGAGGACTCTGGAATGCCTTTTGTTCAGAGAGGATACTAACAAGGATGCCTGGATTGCTTTTTAATTAATTTCTTTATAGTTGGATTGCTCTTTTATTAATGTCTTGATAGTTTAAGTTCTGCTTCAGCATCCATCCAAACAAGGGGGAAAAAGTAAACAGCTAGTGTGGAATAGGGTCTATGCGTATTGCATATTATTTTTTACCCAGTCTTTTGCTAGCCTAGAAGAGCAAAAAGAAATAGTGGTGTCATTAGATTTTCCTTCACGGGCAATAAAGATCGCAAATAACATATTTAGTCACACCAGGACTGCAGCTAATCCTGTAGGTCACATCAAAGCAAATCTCTATCATTGAAGTTGCACACCCGGGTTTTTGCCTCCAAGCCTTGTCCACTCGTGGAGTCTGGAATCGGCCGGCGTAGATTTACTGGGAAGAGCCACCCCTGGGAACTGCTGGTCTGCCCTGTGTGAAACAACCAAACCACCACCAGCAAAGGTCTGGCAAGTGTCTGCCTGGTGAGTCAGTGGGCAGAGGGAGCCCGTGTCCTGCATCACCTTCCCTGGCCTTGCTTCGCTGCCCACCTCAGGGCACAGCCACTTCCCTTCCCTGAAGTGGAGCTGCTCCTTGGTGATCCAGGCACAAAACGGGTGGAATTCCTGCCTGGTTTTGTTTTGTCTCCTTCAGTGTTTGTATTGGCTTGGCATTTTCATATTTTGTATCCAGTGTCAGTATTTGTTTCTGGGAAGAAAGTTTTGCTTAAACTTTAATTTCTGTAATTTGTTTGTTTAAACTTGTTGGCAAGTTTCAAATGCTGCAGTCTGCTCCACATGCTGGGATCAGCGCTGCTATTGGTGTGACTGACTTCCAAGGTAGAAAGCAGCAATTGGGCAGGGAATGTTTTTTATGAAATAGTTGGGAGTATTTTCAGTTATAATAATATTTGGAAATATTTTGAGCTATTTTGTGGCCAGTTTTTAATAAATGTAGGGTTACTGAGTCAAGATTGTACAGTGCTGAACCCAGTGAAAGCTTTTTTTCCACCATATACCTCAGTGTATAACTATGACAGCAGTTGCAATACGATAGACAACAACCAAAGATTACTGAGCACAGCAAAAGCTGCCAGGACAGACAGATTTGTGTTGTACGTGACAGGATGAACAGTTAGGTTATTAGAGAAAAATCACGATGGTGTGTGTTGAGAGGTACCAGACAAGCAATGACATCTAGAGAGGTTGGTCAACCTGAGAGCAGAGCTGGCACTTCAATAGCACAGTGTAGATTCTGAGGGTCGCAATAGCGTAAGCCTGATGGAAGCACTAAAGAAGTCCAAAACCAGACTAGTCACACCAGGATTGCAGCTAATCCTATAGGTCACGTCAAAGCAAATCTCCGTCATTCCAAAGGAATGATTTTTAAGTGCATTGGTAAAGCTGGACCAGGGGAAGGAAAGCTAAGTCAGCACAAAGCAACAGGACACACATATCAAAAAAGGACATATTAGTGTTACCAAAACACCAACTTAGTTCTGAGCTTCAGTACTAGGGTGGATGGGAAAGCACATCTTTGCTGCTCTTCAGAAGGGATCCACGACCACAGCCTGGACATAATGACCTGGAGAAAGGGTTAAGCAGAAAGCAGCCCCTTGTAGCTGGGTCTGTCAGCGGGTGGCCATGTCCCCAGTGCTCAGGAACTGGGGCTAGAGCCGCTTTGAGCCTGCCTTTTTTTGGCAGTGTTCCACTTAAAGTAATGCCTGAACTTCATCAAAAAATGGAAGTGATCCAAGATGTTTAAGACAAGAAATAAGACTGAAAAGGAGTGATAATCTGAGTCATCCATGTCAAGTTGTTTATTTTGTGTTTATGTTTGAGAATACTGAAAACAGGTATTTTTTTCAAGGGTTGAGGATGCTGCACTCCTGCTGATCACAATAAAATTGTTTCAGTGGGAGTTTGGTCCCCTAGGAGCAAGCTGAGCATTGTGCAGAGAGCAGAAAGCCTGGGGATGGAGTCCCGCATAACCCCTGTAAAAAGCTGGAGCAGGAAAGATGGGGAGAAAAATTAGAAAAGACTAAACCACAAGAAACAAAAGGAGAGGTCAATTACAGGAGGAAGATGGCTGCTTGTGCTGAGGGCAGCTGGCAGGCTGGGGAAGAAGGGAATAGGTTGCTGAATGTTGTCCAGAGAAGGTAATTATTTCTGGCTTTGAGTTATGGCTCTGATTCATACAATATTCAAGGAATATATCTGTATTTTTCATGGTGAACAGCCTGAAAGCAAATGCTGGAAATTTGCCATCTGTGTAGAAACTCCTTTGCTATAGATGTGTGCCATGAAAGTGAGTGGGACTGAAGCAAAGTCCATTAACAAATTCCTGTATTGATGGGAGTGAGAGGTGAATGCTCTGGACCAGATGAAATACCCGGTTTAAAAAGTGCTTAACTGTTGAATTCCTTTTCAAAAAAATTAATAAGTAGCCTACACAGGTTTCTCAATACCAAAGTCAGCTTTCAAATTTAAAAAAAAGTGTTGGAGGATGGCAGTACAGAGTATATTTCAAAAGCGAGGGTTAAGATGCAAGAAGAAGATCATAC
>JAVSBS010007789.1:112891-152585 GCA_033124195.1 Coracias cyanogaster | reverse complement strand
TAGAGAGATGCTGGGACAGAGGTTGGACTTGATGACCCTGGAGGTCCTTTCCAACCATAATGATTCTGTGATTCTGTAATGCACAAAGGGATGAAATAGCGCAATGGTTCAGAGCTCACAGCTACATTGCCTTTAAAACTAGTGCTAGCAGAGAAATCCTTCAGACTTGTTTCTGCTGTGTCAGTCTCACATTTACCCGTCTGTTGAAGCTATTCTAGCCTGCATCATCCTCCTATGTCCTTTTGAATGTCACCTGCACCCATCTTCGTTGTAAAGAAAATTGTGCTCTGCATTACACTGCTCGATATTCTTCCTCTTGCAATTCTTGCCTCGTCCTTTTCATCCTTGGAGTGCACAATTACATCAGTCCTCTATCATGGACAACTGCCAGTGAAGTTTGTAGGTTTTTGCTACCAACTCAGCTTTCTACAGCTGTAATAGATTAAGTCAAACTGTGGTTTCCTTAGCTTTCCATAAATTCCGGTATAACCTCTGTGGTGTTCTGCTCTGCTGCCTTTTCTTCCAAACCCTACCCACAGTTCCCCTCCCTAGCCTGGTGGGTTCCAGACCACTGTACTACATGGGTTATCTCTTGATGTACATAGTATATAAGTTTGTCCCAAGCAAAATGAAAGATTGCAACCTTGTATCTGCTGTTGGTGCTATTGGCTCTACTTGTGTGGCTCTTTTCCCTGGTGCTTTATTACCCTTTGCCAGCTCCTGCGCATCTCCATCTGTATGGTGCCTGTTGTCACAATATTGATCAACTACTTTGCAGATTCTTGAGTGTGGTTGGCCGTTCTGTCCTTAACTATAGCTCAGTGCCTATTTCATGGGTATTCTCTCTTGTGTCATCATTAGTTGTAGTCCTGTGTGTTTGTTATGGTGATGGGAGGAGGAGGAGGGCTGTGCTGGGATCCATTCTTGGAAGATGATTGGGCAAAGTTAACAGCTGGAGCATGCAACCAATTCTGAGGTGCAGTTCATGAGGTCCAAATAATTGCATTATTATGTGTTTTTTGGTTTTATATTATTAGGTTATATTGTTTTCAAATTTATTTAAGTTAATTTGAATCATAATAGAGGTTTTGTATTTGCTTCATCAAGCTATTGCAAATTAAAATTCATGCATGCAGAAGTAATCATTCATACATCTTTCTCTGAGAGATTACACATTTCTTTCTATTCATATTCCTCCAGGTGACTTGGATTATTACTGGCTGGATCCTGCCACGTGGCACAGCAGGGAGACATCCCCTATTAGTTCGGTAAGAAACAGGGAAAAAGAGGTTCATAAGTATGAATTAAGATGTTTGCTGATTATTTCAGTTCAGCATAGATATTTTGTTGTAAAAAACCTACTCTATATGAATTATATGAAAATTTGGTTTAGTGGATCATGGAAATTGCAATCAGAAAAAATTTTCATCAAAATCTATACTATTAAAATTGCCTGAATTTTAACTTGAATTGAATTATTTTATAGACATGATACTAGATTTCATGACATACCATAAAAGCAGCTGTGAGTGTGATGCTGCTCTGGGAGACATGAGTGACTTTTTCTATTGGCTTGGAGTGGGGAAGGATCATTTGGATTTTTATTATATAGTGAACCTACGTGATAGAGCCATATAACATATATATTATTCTAAAGAACTGAATTTGTCAATACACTTTCCAGGGTCATGGAATTTAAAAGTAAATAAAACCAAAGATATGTTTAAAGTGTTTAATTGTATCGAACATTGAATTGTATTATAATTCTACCTGCAGACTTAGTGCTGAGATTTTTTCACAGTGGGCATAAATACTTAATGAAGGCAGAGTCCAACAGATGTAATAATAGAAAGTTCAGGTGCAATATATAACACATCTGAAGGATGTTTGTGCCTACCATGACATACCAATCTAGAAATTTTATTGTTTTATAGATGTGCATCTAGATACGGGAAGATGGATGCACTTCTTTAATTCCACTGACTGTTTTTTTTTTTTAACAGCATCCCGTAACGTGGCAGCCTTCTAAAGAAGGAGATCGCTTAATTGGGCGTGTTATTCTTAACAAGAGAACAACCATGCCAAAAGAATCAGGTGCACTACTGGGGCTAAAAGTAAGTATTACATGTTTATGTTGAAAATGACAGAAATTTCCACTGACCTTAGACTGAGAGATCTAACACGTTGAATCAGAGGACTCTCCAATTACATGGTCATTTGACAAAAATGTATTCCTCATTTTTAGTAAGTTTTGAAAGTTTTACATACAAATTTTCAATGTCAATGTATTTAATCCTTCTGTACAGTCTTCCACTTATCCATGGCAAAGGACCTGAATGATTTTGATTTAAAAGTGTATGTTCATTCAGCTTCCTGTCTGCAAGACGTACACTGCACATTGCAGTGCACTAATGGAGTTCTGCTTTTTCTAGCTCTACTGTTTGTTTGCATTTCATTTAAGTAATTCATCTCATAATCCATATACATAAATGTCATCCAGATGCAAATGTTTACGAGGTCAGTGTTTGAAATCCACACAGCCATTCAGAGACTGAAATTTTGTAGAATGAAACTAAGCATTTACACAAAAATTTGCAAAAAAAACCTCTTAAAGCATAGTAGAGATTTTAATAAATATAATTAGAGTTAATCTGGTGCCCCAAAATTAAGACATTGACAATGCTGTCCAGTTGATTTAAATAATTTTAAATGATTCATTTGTAGCGGACTTTGGAGCTCGTGTGCCTAAATTGCCAGAACACTTAAAAGAGAGAGCTCACTACTTCCAAAACTGGTGGGGAGTACAGTGTGCCCGTTCAAAGATTTCTCCCTCCATGTATATTTTTAACTATATGGAGCTCCAAAGATTACTGAGAGAATTTAATTGGGTTTCTGAGAACAGAAACAATGCAAAATATTAAATACTCCCATCCACTTAGGACTGAGTCTGCTTCAAAGGGCACTGACACTAAACTGGTCCTGGCATATAGTTGTATAATAGTTCAGTCCCTCACATATGACTGAGATGTGGGTTCTGATTGTCATGGTGGGAATTAAATCAGGAAAGAACCTTGTGAACTTGGTAATGGCACATCCTTGGTAATAGCCATTTATCCACCTTGAAGTGAGATAGTGTGGTGTGGAAATGCTGAGAGAACAGCTTCACTCTATTAAGCATCTAGTAGTCTGTAGCACAAGGTTGATTTTTGCTGGCAGCAAGCAATTTTTCTTTAATATGTGAGAAAAAAGGTTGGTGAAGAAATGTAGATTGGAGAGCTTCACTTCAATTTTTCAAGTTTCAATTTTGTATGAAATGAACTACGGCCCTTACTGATAAATTTAACACATTATCTTGTGACAACCTTGTTGGCAGGTAGGCTTCTGGATTTTCTTGGCTATATATCTATATTAAAGCTCCCACTAGTAACAGTGATTGCAATGTCGTGAAATAATACTTAATGAACCATCATTCCCCAGTTGCATTTTATTGTAAAACTCCTCCCAGGATATTCTTGACAAAAAGGACTGACTGGAGAGAGTAAGATAGCTAAAGAGAGTAACAAGTCAGCAACACTACCTTGTCTTGGTTTATATTTTATTTATTAAAAATCTAATCTCGAGGGCACCTTTTTTTCTGGTTTTTGTGATCTCTCTATCATGCCGTCATCTTCAAAAATAGCTCTCTTCAGTTCTGTTTAACAAAAGCCAGAATTTGCTGGTATGTCCTGTCATGTGCTTGGATGAGAAGGCCTAGGTTTTTGCAGTCACAATGCTCTTGTGAACTGTTTGTCCACGTTTCATAGTAGTGTATTTCCTGAGTTTTAATTGTTGTACAAATTGCATTTGAGGATTTTCATAAGCTTGATTTGATGTGCACTTGCAATTTAAACTTAAGCACATGACAAGTATCTATTTGGAAAAGGTCCGTTTTCTTGGTTATTTACTAAGAAACATTATTTCTGCAACAGATTTAGATACTTAGCAAACTACATAAGATCGATAAGTCGGGCACATTAAAAGTAATATAATTAAATAAAAAGAAATTGTATTCATTCTGTATCATCTTTACTTCTTTTTCAAGTAATCTGGCCTTTTTGTATATTTAGCTTTGTCCTTAAGCCCCTGTAAAGCCCAAATTGACAATAGATTTGCTTATGCATATTTTAGGTTGAATTTTAAAAGTAATGTGAAAACGGATCTGTCTATTTATTTATGCTTAATAGGATGTCTGATTTGTGGCTTGGAAACTCACAAATTTATGATTACCAGGTTGTTGGAGGAAAAATGACAGAATTAGGACGACTCGGTGCCTTCATTACCAAAGTGAAGAAAGGTAGCTTGGCTGATGTGGTGGGGCATCTCAGAGCAGGTAAATCAATCAGTTGCATATAAAGTGTATTTTCTTTTAATTATGACTTTGTAATTCAGTTCATTTATATTAACAGTGATTGTGTGATATGCTAGTATTTTTAAAATACAGGACAATACTATAATGTTACGAAATGCCACAGTTGCCGACATTTCTAATTTATTATTAACGCCAGTTGCTTGGATATATGAGCAAAATACAAGGCACTCCTCATCAGTGCTGGTATCACAACTGAGTGTCACTGGTAAATTTTGCTTACTATCTCAGGAGCTGCTTGTTGCACACTGTAGAAGCAATACAAACGCATTTTAGAACTGCTTCATTGTGGCAAACAAAACCAGGACTGTTAAGTTTGCTTGCACTAGAGAGTCACCTGAAGGATGCTGCATTATGTACACAATGGATTTTAGTAGTACTTCTTTTGTATTAATTGTTACAAATAAAAATGGAAAACAACCCAAGAAAATGATCTTAAAATATTTCATTTATATAAGATGTATATATTGCACTTACTAATACGTGGCCGTGCTGTTGGCACTTTTCAAGCTTCTAAATGAAGCAAGAACTACGCCCAGCAGTTGGGTTTCAAAGCTGCATCTTTGCAGTTTGTATTTTCACCAAGGTTCTAAGCAACTAATTTCCAAGTGTTGTCTTAGCAAACCAAATTTTATACAATGCCGTCTTAGGAATTCAGAAGCTTTATTGACAACTTGTATTAATTTAGGATAATGACATGAAGCAAATAGTAATAAAGAAGTAGAAAAGATGTTGAGTCTCTAAAAATATCCTACTTGGTTTTGGCATTTGTTAATTCTTTTTTTTCACCAACTTCAGTATACATGAGATTGATAACACCAATTATTGTAGTTGTTTATAGACTTTTAACTGCAAATTAAGATTAGATTAGAGGTAAGGTATCAATCTGAATTACTGTTTTAGAACTAAATATTAAAAAACATCAGAGATTTGCAGCATGAGTCTAAAAACTTTCTGTCTCTGATGAGCATGCATCAGTAAGTGGGGGTAGAATGCAAGATGCATTAGTATTCCTTTTTAGAGGCATCTCAGATATCCTGGGATGTATGCCTCACCAGAAGTGGCTCCATAAGGATTCATGTGTCCTGTATGTTCTGCCAGCCATCTTTGTGCAGATAGCTTGGATATCCAAAACCAAAACTGACAGCTCCTTGGCTGACTGGCTTTCAACTCTGGGCTGCTACAGTGGGACATAAGACCAGTGATTTCACCTCGTGAATTTATAGCAGTATATCACAGGGTCACAGAAAGTTTGAGGTGGTTAGCAACCTCTTGAGATCTCTAGTCCAACCTCACTGCTTAAGCAGAAGTTGCACAGGACTGTCTCCAGTTGGGCTTTGTGTATCTCCAAATTTTGAGTATCTGGTTGGTGTTTCCCTGTTTCGATGCCTGTTACTGAGAGCAGAAATCCAAATGTAAGCCTTATAGACAGTATCTTAGATGAAAGAGACAATGTAAAAGGGCTTGGCTTATCAAAAAGATCAAGAACTAGACAAACTGAGCAAAAGATGGATTGTTTGATCTCCTAGTCTGTCTTCTTCAAAACATAATAGATTCATTGCTGTGTAAATTAGGTTTCAATCATGATTTTTAGTGTTAAAAATTTATCATATGTCCCTGTTGTTTTTTGCTATTAGGTTGTAACTGTTGCAAAGCTTGCCACACCTTGTTGCTTTTTAATGCCTGCATTGCTTTTGTAAATGAAACCAATTATCTCTAAAGAAATCAGATTTTATTTTAGGGAAAAAACAACGTGTTAGTTTATAACAGTTGTTAGCTTTAAAATACAGTCAGAATTACAGTTTTAATCTAAAATTACAGTCTTAACTGCAGTTTTAATTTAAAATACAGTCAGAAGAAACTGGGCATGTTTTCACTGAGTTGTATAAATTCTAAATGAAGGTGATGTCTAATTTCTGTTTTCCATCAACATAAAATTATGTAACAAATACATGAAATGTTTTAAACATTTCCAGCTAAACAATGTGGTAGAAAATTAAACTTCAGTTAGGATAGTTTTCCTTGGTTTCTTAACAAGTGCAAGTTTGATAATTTGGCTTAGATCTCCTCAGAAAGGAGCAAAGCCAGAAGCTGAAGTGTTGTTCTGGACTTATAAAACAGAAAATAATAATCTATTATGAAAGTTATTTGTGGCATCATATAGTGGTTGAGAAATTTTGACTGCTGCATATGATGGGATGTAAGAGTATAATCTTACTCTGTGGTTTCTGCAGTTTAATTGTATGTACTAAACTTTCTTTAGAAATGAGACTTCAAGATTTTTACCTTTTTATAATAAGGCCAAACTGCAATGTAATATATGTACTATTTAAATTGCAGAAATGGCAAACTGAATAAAGAAAGTTATCTGAATAACTTTCACATCAAATTCTCCTCTCTGTCCCCCCTAACATCCTCAGGAGACAGTGACTCACTCCTTGCTATTATTTTTGGTTCATTTGACACAGGCAGTGACGACTGTGCTTTTTGCAGAGAAATCGAAATGCATAGTATTTAAATTGTAATAAATTGTCATGATTTTTAAAGGCTTAACAGCAGGTATTTTTATTTTTCATTTTGATGACTAACCTGTTTTCAAAGTTTATTGCCACTAGTTAATAAAGGATCTTTTAAAAAGGCTCTTTCATTTCATAGCACAATAACAGGTCCTTTATTATTATGGAAATACTTAACATGTTTGCAGAAGTGGTTTCTTTAATATGCTTTGTGTATACAAACTGTGGCTGTGTTCTGAGAAAGGACCCTTGGAAGTGTCTCAAAAACTTTTTTTTTGTGTTTCAGCACAGCTTTTTAATTTATTTTGGGCAGTTACTTTGTTATATACATTTATGAAATGTTTTGCACTTCTTTATAAAAGAATATGGAACTGAAATAAACTTCTCTTTAAATTCAAGGGGATGAAGTTTTAGAATGGAATGGTAAACCCTTGCCTGGAGCTACGAATGAAGAAGTTTACAACATTATTTTAGAATCAAAATCAGAACCTCAAGTTGAAATTATTGTTTCAAGGCCTATTGGGTAAGGTTAAAGACTTGCTTCTTAATTACAGTTATTACCTCTACTAATGAGACTTTTAAAATAGCTGGTTTTGAGTTCATTACTTTTTAATCTCTTAATAATGAAATATGATTCACTTTCTATTATTGACATTCTGTATATTCCGTTTTCTTCAGTGCTCTTTACAATCTTAGATCTTTGCAGTGATATATGTAAGTATAAATGTTGTTTTCTGTATGGTCAAAGTACTAACAAGATCTTGCCCAAGTGGCAAAGGAAAATCTGTGAATCAAGTGGACCCGTGCATGAGAAAAACCTGTTTTTCAGGCTTTTAGCTTCACTAAATCAAGGTATTCATGAGTATAAGGAAGCATTAGCAAACATCGAGCATTACAGAATTTTACTAAGTGAAGGCTAGTAGGATTTTAAACAGGCCTCCTTTAAAGAGCTAAAAATATGCAGAGCAAAGCTCTTAATTGAAAAGATTGTGTTTAGCCTATTAGTTGATAAATTATGCTGTCATCAGAATCAAAAGTGGAAACAAAAAGTTTAATAAAAAATTAGCACTAATGTGTTATTTTTATAATCTTAATGTTTGTGTACTATAAATCCATGTTTGGGGTTTTGTGATAGCAATTCTTCTATTCTTGATTTCCCAAGTAAGCCTTAGAAAGATCATAAAATCTGACTGACTTGATAAGATTAGTGGGGTTGGGACTGCATTTGTCACAATAATTTTAGTGATATTGTACCCTCCTTCCTGGAACACAACTCTATTGGGACTGTTTTGAGCTAAATCTTACAGGATTGAATATGAATAATATATTGTAATTCACATTTATATTGCAGAACAGAGTGGCATGATTAACAGTAAAAAGTGACTCTTGGCGAGTTTAAAAAAGAATTTAAAGGATTTAAGTCTCCCTGTAGTTTCTCACCTCCCTAGATTTTATGTGCACTCACTGTAAGTCTCTAAGTACCACTACGCTGTAGGTAGATGGTAAACTCTTTCCTCCTTATGAATGCATGGCTATTTTGTTTTTACTTTGCTAGTTTTCCTCCTAATGATAATTTTTATCTATCTCAAATAGCATAAGTTTTCAGTTTTAGAAAGAAAAAACCAGTATTAATTGTCTTTCTGACTAAAACATTCATCTTTTACATTTATTTCATATTAGCTTTTGATTTTTTTGTCTATACTGTGCAAATTAGCTATATTTTGCAAATAAATTCTGCCTTTTTAATGGCAATCACTATTAAAAGTACTTACAATAAAATTAACATTCAGTGCTAATTCCAGTTATGAGTTTGACCTTCTAATGGAAAATGAAAGCTTGATGCAACAATAATAGTGGTTGTTAAAGGCTAAAATTACCATCCAGATGGAGACTGTTGGGGAGTAGAAATCTTATTTTACATTCTTTATTCAGATAAATTAGGAGGCATTCCTGACTAAAAATTGCAAATTCAGTCCCACATCTTTGGAATTAAAAATAAAATGACACAAGGAGATTTTTGGAAGTCTTGTTTTTCTGTTTAAATCAGCAGAAAAGAAATATGTTGACTAAACCTGACTTGAATTCCATGTCTCAGTTGAGAAAACCTGAAAACTGATTTATACAACTGATGTAAAAGGAAAGTGCTAGATTAGTATTTAAATAATGAGCTTTGGATATCATAGAATCATAGAATGGTTTGGATTGGAAGGGGCCTCAGAGATCATCCAGTTCCAACCCCTCTACCATGGCAGGGACACTTCCCACTAGACCAGATTGCTCGAGGCCTCATCCAACCTGGTCTTGACCACATCCAGGGATGGAGCATCCACAACCTTGGGCAACCTGTTCTGTGTCCCACCACCCTCAGAGTGAAGAAAATATATTTATTGCTATCAGGTTTTTTGCAAACATTGTGTAGCCTTAAACTTCTAAGTGAACTTCATTATTAAACCAATTGAATTATTTTAGTTTATGAATTTAATAAGTCTAATAGCTTCAAAATATGAAGTACAAGGTGACTGCATTCCAGTGACCTATTACTGAAGAACCATCACTATAAAATAATGCAACTGTTTCTGAATCTGAGTGGTTAATTTTACACTAAAAGAGTGCACCCATAAATAGTAATAATAAAATGTAAAGTTCTGCTTTGAATGACCCATGCATATTTTTTCCAGAAATAGGCAAAACCAGAGAACATCAGAGAACTTTTATTTTGATATAAATGGAGTCTTGGCATGGAGGTTTTTACATACTATAATAATACTATTCTTTTAAGGTTATGTCTTGAATGATTTGCTTGTTTGTTTGAGGGTTGTTGGAGTTATTTTTGAGAGGAGCAAATAAATATCCCAAAATGACTAGAGCAAGTAATTTCAAAATTTAAAGATGTTTCCTTT
The DNA here is from genome assembly GCA_033124195.1 of Coracias cyanogaster. Taxonomy (NCBI): domain Eukaryota; kingdom Metazoa; phylum Chordata; class Aves; order Coraciiformes; family Coraciidae; genus Coracias; species Coracias cyanogaster. Next base: position 142,764 of record JAVSBS010007789.1, on the reverse strand, counting down.
TCCCAAGAGTAATGATTCAAATTCGCATTGTTTTGTACCTGATTGAGATTTGTCTTTCATCTTAAAAGAACAAAAAATATGAGCCATTGTACAAATGAAGGAAATCCTGGTAGTGATTAACAAAGAATATACTGCACAGGGTTTTCTTGTTTTTTTTTTTTTAATAATTACAATCTATGTAAATTGTGTTACATAATGGGAAGTTGTTTGCTTGTATTAACAGATTATTTTCCCCCCCTAGCTTCTCCTTGTCTTGTTATCCAAACTATGTGATTGGTTCTAATTCATGACAGGGAATTTTATTTAATCCAGCAAATCTAGTACATCAAAGTTTTGTGTCTACTTTAGGTCCTGATTCATCAAAATTGAAGCTGCTTGATACAGCATTAAGTGGTAATCCATTACACCTAAAACTCTTGTAAAGAAAGTAGGTTCCCGAAAGACCGGAAAAATCGTATTTCGTCTGCATAATTTAAGTGTTTTCATCTCTCAGTATTAATAATGCAAATAATGTGCCAGCACTTTTAATGGTCTTAATTTAACAGTACTAGCATATAAGGTCTAAAAAGCCCAAATATGACACAATTTGTCTTAAGTGAATAATGTGAGGACTGTAAGCCCACAAATTAGACTGCCAGTTACCAAATTGATGTCTAAACAATTTGCTCAGTCTTGTAAATTTGTATTTCTGTGTCCACCAGCCAATGTAATTTTGAGTAATGGATAATTGTAGGATGTTTATTAGAGAAAAATGTGAAACCTGTAAGACTATTAGCAGATAAAGGCATAACAACAATAAACAGTATAACCACAATAGTACTGTGAAAACTCCATAGAAACTAATTGATGCTAATGCTAATGATTCTGACACAAGGTAGATAAGAAACCTATAAAAAGTAGAGTTAGTGGGTTGGCTATCTAAATATGAGGGGAAGCATTACCTAGGATATACGTAGAATGTGAGAGGTGGTTAACATAGGACAGCATAGAAAATACTCTGGTAGTATGATTTTGGAGAAGAAACCTGGCGTGATAACTAGCTCACTGTCTCCTGTGTGCTCAGAAGAGCTCTATGGGATAACGCAGGTAAAACAAATGTGTTTTCATTTGTCTCTTTTTATTTTGTCAGATGCTAGCCATCTTTGCTTAGATTTCCACAGATGATATTGCCAAAATTTTTGTTTCTCTGGTGTGATTTAGCTTCTTTGTGCAGGGACTGCTACTGTGCTCTAGGTCCTCAAAAGGAGGTTGATGGTCTGTTGTAAACCAGGCACTACTGAATTCCAGAGAGGTGCTCAAGTAGTGTAATTAGTGAAGACTGCAGATTGATATATAGGTTCTGATGGGAAGGAATTATTTTGGAAATAGGAGGATGAGCACTGTGAACAGGTACTCAGAAGTTCTTAAGACTTTGTAGGGTGTAGAGGACGATGCTTCTGTCCCTAAAGCAACCTAAAAAAGTGTGGGTTACAACCACATTTGAATTTCATTTGTCTTCAGGGATCAAGCCCTGGACTACAGCCCTCAGAGAAATTACAGCTGTTCCTGTGTTTTAGAAAATAGTGATCCTCACAAACCATGTATCTGCACAGACTAGTCTCAACCTGAGGTATAGTTTGATTAAATTGTTCTATTCCTTGAGGTGTGGAAGGATCAGACACAAGATAATCGTGTGTAATATCACATAAGACCACAAAATACCTTTGCCTTCCTATGTAGAAATTAAAGACGAAGTTCAATGTCAGCAGCTCTTTACTGGATGTGTGTCTAAGGTTATTTTTCTGATGTTCACATTGCTCTGAAAGGGGACTAAAATTTTGTTACTATTTAAAAGAACTGGTCATGCAATTCTTACTTTGTTTTTACCATTTACTTTGACTAGTCTAGTTTTGAATATATTAAGTCATGAACTACTATTTCTTCTAAAGACCTTTTTTGTAAATCATGTATCCAATTTAAACCAGGATATAATATCACAATATTTTCTGCAGTCTGAAAATAAAAGCAGGTGAAATAAGATTAATTTGCTTACATAACAAGTTTTAGATTATAGTTTCTTTTTAGAATTTTCATTCTTTGATTAATATGCCAACATTTTAGAAAAACACCACTCATACATTTGATAAAGTCTAGTACACTGTTTATTTTTCTTGTGTGCATCTAATATTTGATAAATGATTATGTAAACTGGATTATTGAATTTGTTAGAAGTTCACATATAGACAGAAGCAAAGCTTTAAATTACTTCATCTGCATTTTGAAATCAATAGCAGAAAGCAGAACTGTTACAGGGCTTGCTACAGTTTTGGTGATCAGTACTGTATTACATACTTTATTTATTTTGGTTTGTGTCCTGCAGTTCCTTGTAAGGCTGTATTTAAACAAGATATATTAGAGGAAAGCAATATATATACACACATGTATAAAGATACACACATGCATTTTTATATATAAATAAATATATATCAATAATATATGTCTTTCAAATATATAAATTATATATATATATTTGTTAAAGCTGTCCATTGTTTTAGATATTTCAAATAACATTTATATTGCAAACCATTCATTTTGTCTAGACTTGAAATTTATATTCTAGCTTTCACTGTTCTGTCGGTTTTTCTAAGAATTACAAGGACTTTAGAAAAATATATTTGAAAAATTATACTTTCATTTCTTTCCTGTCGGATGAGTAAAGCCTTCAGGAAGATCTGATTATTTTTCTTATTTATCTTTACTTGGTAAGGACGTTTGTGTCACCAGCTCTGAATAAGGAAAATACTCTCGACTTGACCATTTTTATCATGGCATGGCATCTTCATTCCATTATCTGTTTTTAACTCCTGAAACTGTGTGGATCTGATTTCTGTGTTGATTTATTATTAGAATTTTCTGTGTCAGTCTAATAGTGTGAAGGTGCCTTAGTGTAAGTATAAATCACTTCTTATGTGCTTATATATGCAATTAATATTTGAGGCTTAATTTTAGCCTTTTTTTCTACTATATTGTTGACAATACAGAAAAAAATCCAGACAAAATTCATTTTAGTGTCTGTCTTCACCCACCCAGGGATGATGAACCTTGATACTGTAGGTTGCAATTTCCATGTCAAAACATTCCTTGCACATATGAGCCTTTATCTAGATATCCTAAACGTGATGTTGTTACGAACAATGCTATACTGCAGATGAGAGCGTTCATACTCTAGCACAAGAAAAGATTACAAACTTACTGTTGTATTGAGCAAAGAAATCAATTTGACTATAGTAAGTAAATATTTTTTGACTGCCGAGAATTGCCCTGGAAAATCTGCCCTGGAAAGAGAGAAAATGCTAAGAGGGTGAAGTCTGAACAGCAGCCATGCTACGTTAATCTATTTATATGTTTGTAAAGTAGTACTATGCCATCTCAAGAATGAGTAATGCAGTGATATTTCCATGAGTTTGAGGAAGGCACGTTACTCGAATTACAAAGTCAAGGCAAAGAGAAGCACATTGTTGTTTAGTTATGTGAGACATAAGACATAAAAGGAAAGCGTATGGCCAGTGGAAAGGAGAACAGATGACATGGAAGGACTATAGGGATGCTGTTCGCCACTGTAGGGCAGAAATCAGTGTAGCTAAAGCTTGACTAGAGTTGAGGCTGGCCAGCACTGTGAAGGATAAATAAAAAGGGCTTTTTAAAATGTGTTAACAGCAAACGGCAGGCCAGAAATAACATTGGCCCATTACTTGATAATCATGGATACCTCATAAACAGGGATATAGACAAAGCAGAGATGTTTAATGCCGCCTTCACCTCTGTCTTCAACACCCCCAGAGCCCTGGGATAGAGAACCATGACTGTGCAAATTATAATCTCCCAATCAACCTTGAACTTGTGTGGGATCTGCTGCTCCAGCTGGACCCTTGTAAATTGGTGGGACCTGATGAGGTTCATTTGAGAGTACTTAAAGAGCTGGCAGAAGTCATAGCAAGACCTCTCTTAATGATTTTTCAAAGCTCTTGGGAATCTGGAGAGGTACCAGTTGACTGGAAGTTGGCAAATGTTGTCTCAGTCTTCAAGAAGGGCAGCAGGAATAACCCCTGGTAACTACAGGCCTGTTAGTCTCACCTCGGTGCCTGCTAAGATTATGGAGAAGATTATTCTGGGAGCTATTGAAAAACACCTAAAAGACAACAGAGTCATTGGTCCCAACCAACATGGATTGGGGGGAGCAGTTGACACTCTTGAGGGCAGAGAGGCCCTGCAGAGGGATCTGGACAAGTTGGAGAACTGGGCAATTGCCAATCGCATGAAGTTTAACAAGGACAAGTGCCAGATTTTGCACCTGGGACATGGTCACCCTGGATGTACATACACTCTGGAGAGCAGCCCTGCAGAAAGGGATCTGGGGGTTTTGGTCAATGGCAAGTTGGCCATGAGCCAACAGTGTGCCCTGGCAGCCAGGAGGGCCAACCGAGTCCTGGGGTGCATCAACCACGGCATTGTCAGCTGGTCGAGGGAGGCGATTGTCTTGCTTTACTCTGCACTGGTGTGGCCCCATCTTGAGAACTGTGTCCAGTTTTGGGCCCCACAGTACAAAAAGGATCTAAAACTACTGGAATGTGTCCAGAGGAGGGCCATAAAGTTGGTGAAGGGTTTAGAGAGGATGCTGTATGAGGAGTGGCTAAAGTCACTTGGTCTGTTCAGCCTGGAGAAGTGGAGACTAAGGGGAGACCTCATCGCAGCTTACTGCTACTTCACTAGGGACGGGGGAGGACCGAGTGCTGATCTCTTCTCTCTGGTGACCAATGATAGGACCCAAGGGAATGGTAGGAAGATGTGCCAGGGGAGGTTTAGGTTGGACATTAGGAAGAGGTTCTTCACACAGAGGGCGATGGAGCACTGGAACAGGCTCCCCAAGGAAGCAGTAGTGGCACCAAGCTTAACAATATTCAAGAAGCATTCGGACAACACCCTCAGACACATGGTGTAAGGACTGTTCAAGCACTGAACCAGGCTGTCCAGGGAGGTGTTTGAATCACTATCCCTAGTGACATTTAATGGACATGAAGATCTAGAGCCAGGGAACATGGTTCAGTGGTGGATGTGGTAGAGCTGGGTTAGTGGTTGGACTCAATGATCTTAAAGGTCTTTTCCAACCGGAGTTCTGTGATTAACTTGGAGCTGAAATAGGCTTTCTTTAAAACATAGGCACAAGATGTTGAAATGGCAGGATGTGAAAAGCAAATTGATTGGGCAATGTTACATTCTTTTTCTAACTTAAGTGTCTGCTTCTTTTTCATAAGTGGCTTTAATATACCTAGGAGTCTTAAATTTTATGGACTTCCAAGTCAGGAGGATGTTTTCCTGAATAGAGAAATGCTTGAGTACCTATAAAATGCACAGCCTTAGACTTAAAATCTTGTAAATATTCCTCAGAAATCTTACTGGTAGTTCCATTTTTGGATTATTTTTTGTAGATGAAAATGTTTTGAAGTAATTAACTGAAGAGCTTTGTTTCTATTTTCCTGCTCTGCTGATGTTCCAACATTTGTATGGTAACAGTTGTTTCTTGTTCTTGCAATGTATTTTCAATGATTGCTGAGAAGAGACCCGGGAGCTAGCATCATCCAGATCTTGGTGAAAGTGCAAATTTGTTGATGGCAAGATATTGATACGTGTACATGGACTTAACCAGTTTGATTTTGCATATACCTGTGTATATACTGGGTATGTGTATGTTGAAAAATGTCCATACCCAATTGTAATACAGCTTGATTTTTCTTTTTTTAGCCCTTGAAGAAATGCATTATTCTTTCTTTATTTAATATTGCTAATGTTATTTTCTTTTTCTTTGTTTAACATCACTAATATTATTTTTTTTTCTCTTTATTATTGTAAGACATTTTCATCAGTTTCGTTCTGTGAACTCCTTGAGACGTTTATATAAAACTTACTAGTGAGTTAATCTGTGTCTTATTTTTTGGACTTTTTTTTTCCTCCAAAAAATAGTTGAACATCTGTAGCTATACTAACTTTTGCCACCTTTCTTTTCCTAAAAAACTCTCTAACTTTATTGTTCTGGTTGTAAAAATATCATGGAATCCATCCACAATAATGAGATTGTAGCGCTTCTATTGTTACGTCTGCTAGTTCCTTATATTGAAAGTAGTACTTTGCGTTAGTAAGATTTTCGTGAATGCTACTGGAAAATACGTATTTAAATGTTTCCTCTTTCCTTCCATATAACCCATTAGAACAGAAACAGATCCGTATTTCTAAGTGTTCCAGAAACGTGTTTGTCGTAGCAGGAGATCATATCTATTTTTTCTAATGACTATGTGTATATTCACTTTTTAGTGATATTCCACGGATTCCCGAGACTTCTCACCCCCCGTTAGAGTCTAGTGAGTACACGCCTCTTTCCTTTCACTAAGCATGGTGAAATGTAGATGCTATCTACATCAGTTTAAAATCTTCCTTTATATTAATATGGTTATATTGTGTATACATAAAAACTTTATAAAATTAAAGAAAAAGCAATTAATAAGTTATCCAAATTCACATCAAAATTTTGGATGGAAAGTTCCTGTTTCTTCCTCATATGGTTTTAGGTTCAAGTTCTTTTGAATCTCAGAAGATGGAAAGGCCTTCTATTTCTGTTATATCTCCAACCAGCCCTGGAGCCCTACGGGATGCACCACAGGTCCTACCAGGGCAGCTTTCTGTGAGCATATTTTGTTTTTCCTGAGTTGTTAATGAAAATGTCTGAAATGCTGGTCCCTCAGCCTCCACATTCCCAAGGTCTACTGAGAGGTTAAGAGAAACATCTGTTGTTGGTAAAGACTAACATCTTTTCAGATGTTTTTTAAGACCCTCCTTACACACTCACAAAATAACACTGTAAACACAGCAGAGGTTAAAGCATTGTTGTCTTAATACACCAAAGCATGCAGGAATTTACACTGAGAGGAGCCCATAAAAGTGCCTTGTAACTTGTCATCCTTTACCCTCTATGCTGAAAATTGTGACTCTTCTGTACAAAGCTAGTAACCTGCAGATAACAAGCATGGTATCACTTTATGTTCCTTCTGGGAGCATTTAAAGAGCTGTGTATTAATTAAGAGTCACACTGTTCAGTAATGCATTTTAGTTTAGATGCACACTACATCCAGGAACTGTCTGTAATACTAGTTGGAGCTGTGCTTATTGAAGATACTGTGAATATTTAGACTTTGTTCTGTACATTCCTTTATTTTTTCTTTATTGATCATATTAATTTCTGTGTATACAGTAGGCTAAAAAAAATCTTGAAAGCTATGATTCTTGTAAATGATTCAGCTGTTTATTATACTTTTCATAAGAACATTCGCAAGGCAACAAATTGGAGTAGATAGACTTCGACTGTGCCTCCAGTTTAGCTGCAGTTTAGCTGCAGTCAGGACTTCCTTTTTAAATATAGCTTTTAAGGTGCAGAGCTAAGAGATATGCTGGTTTAAATGCACTCACAGATACAAGATTATGCAGTGAGTACAGCAAACAATGTAAATATAATCAAGCACCACCATTTTTACTCAGCTGTGGTAAATACAAAAGTCTTCGGTGTATACCGTAATCTTTTCCATCTGACTTATTTAAATATTAAGGGATGTGAAATAAAATGTATCTCATTGTCTCTTGGAAAAAATAATGGTTACTTTTACATTGTTGTTATTGTGATGGTCTGAAAATTCTGGTTTTTCTACATTTTACAGTAATGTTTTCTGGTAACTTGATTCTTGTAGGTTAAACTGTGGTATGACAAAGTGGGACATCAGTTAATAGTAAATGTTCTGCAAGCAACAGATTTGCCACCAAGAGTTGATGGACGCCCCAGGAATCCCTATGTAAAAATGTATTTTCTTCCAGACAGAAGGTAGTAGTATTTCAGTTTGGAAAATTGTATTGTAATTTACTAGGTACTGAATCAACTTTTAAATGAATGCTTATGAAGTAGAGAACTATTTTCATGGTTTCTTAGATTAATTTTAACAAAAATATTGCACTTGAATCATGCAAGTCAGCGTCAAATGAACTTTGTGGACTTTTGGGTGAATGTGCTCCACTGTGAAGCAAATACTTCTTTAGGCATTATCAGATCAGAAAGAATTAAAACAGTAAGTGCTAATGAGTAGATGGAATTTTGTGATTTATCTCTACAAACAATTTACAACAATTGTTTATGTTTCAGTGATAAGAGTAAAAGGAGGACCAAAACAGTAAAGAAAAGTCTAGAGCCAAAATGGAACCAAACTTTTCTCTACTCACATGTACATCGTAGAGATTTTAGAGAACGAATGCTTGAAATAACCGTATGGGATCAGCCAAGAGTACAAGAAGAAGAGAGTGAATTTCTTGGAGAGGTGATACAAACAATCACATTTCTCCCGAGTTCATTGTTGGGTTTTGAATCCATATGCATATGTATTTTATATATGTGTTTGTGTGTGTGTGCGCCTTGAAAGTAAAATTAAAACCTGGTAATTTTTCTACTAGATTCTTATAGAGCTGGAAACAGCACTTTTAGATGATGAACCACATTGGTATAAGCTACAGACACATGATGAATCTTCACTACCTCTGCCTCAGCCATCACCTTTCATGCCAAGAAGACATGTTCATGGTGGAGAAAGCACTAGCAAAAAATTACAAAGTAGGTCCAAATCCTATTCATCTCTTTTAAATTTTAAATTGGAGACGCTGCATATGGAGTAACACTATTTAATTTTCATATACAAGTTAAAAATACTATTTTGTAGTCTCTAAACATAATGAAAATGTGTGGAAGAGATGCAAATTATGACATTATGACACAGCAGCCTTTCACCTGTGACACCTAACTTTCAAGTATGTGAAACCTGTTAAAACTGGTTTGATTTTCACTAGCAAAAGAAAATTGTTCAAAGATTTGTTCAAAAAAATTTCCTTTTAAATGGAAAGATGAAGTCAGCATTACTGAATACTTTTAAAAATAATTAAAAGCTTTCCAGTTAAAAAAAAGAAAGTCCTTGAAGACTTATGATGCTTAAAAACTCTTTTCATCATAAAGTTAGTCACAGCCTCCAATATGATCATTATACAATCAAGTGAGAAGTGTACTTCTGCAGCAAAGAGAAATTGTAAGGGTGTATTTGGGAGATACAGTTTTTCTGATGAGTCTGATTTCAGGTTTGTATGAGGCATATTAAAATAAGGAATGTATAGAAATACTTGAACATTGCAGCTTCTCCATTTATTGAAATTAATTCAAGATGTAGGTAGAAAAACAAAGGACATGAGGTATTATTTAAAAATACATTTCCAAGCTATTTTCCTAATTTTTCTTTAACACGGAAGTCATTCATTCCAGCCAACGCGTAGGAAATTGGTGCACATTCAGGAATGAATTATAAAAAATGTGATACTGCTGTAACTGCTGCATGAGGATATGCATAGAGAGACCAAATTAAAGGTTAGTTTTCATGAGCTATTTGAACTTTTCTAAAAGCTGGCAGTGCTATTTCCTCTTTCCCTTTCTCACCATATGCTGCCACCTCTCCTTTCCTGTTCAGTGAGCTGATTCAGCTTACTCACAGTAATAGCGCAAAAGTGGTTTTTTTCTTCATTTGAGTTAACTTTTTCCTGGTTTAGTGAGATAAACTACCCTAGTAGAGGATTACTGAAGACTTGAGGGAAGGAGAAGGGGAAAGGAGGCTGCAGCAGCTGTAATATGTTACATTGGCTCAACTATCTCGTGAAACGTCACTGTCAGTCACTGCAGTTTAGTTCTCCTCCTCTATTGTTTAGACTTAAAATCATCTTTTTAGTTTCAGTAGTACATTAAATGAACATATTTTTTACATTTTATAACACAACCAGATGTTCAGGTATTTGTTTACCTTACTGTTGTGCAGGATCTCGGCCAATCAGTGATAGTGACATCTCAGATTATGATGTTGATGATGGTATTGGAGTTGTTCCTCCAGGTGCGTGGGTGAACAGCATGGTCCTGCTTTCTTCTTCTTTTTTGCTTGTTTGGGTTTTTTTCTTTATAACATTTTGGAATATTGAGGATACTGATTTCGGAGAGTGCATTGTGAAAAAAACAGTTTTCCTGATTATTCCATGGTATCTGTCCTATATCATGGTGAATTAAAAAATTCTACTATTCATTCATTGATATTTCTTTTACATATCATTCCTCATAGTTGAACCACTGGGTGGTTCAAATTGTTTAATCGTTTACTGTGTGATGTTCCAAGCATTATTTAAAATATGAATTAAATTTTTAAAATAATTTAAAAATAGTACTTAAGATTTCATTGTTTATTGCAAGCATTTTTTTTTTTATTTTGCACTTTGCTTGAAACAGATATAATGCAGTCTCCATGGATTTTATTGAAAATGCATGGCTGTAGATGCATGAAGCATGGCTATATCTTTTATAGTTTTCATAAGCCTTCATGAACTATCATTACTCTAAATGTTCATAAATATATACTTGTAGAGACTATTGTGGTTTAACTTTTAGTTCAGCATTCCTTATATACTGAAAATCCTAAGGATCGTTTTGGATACCACATTTTTCTACTTATTTGACTGTTACCGCAAATCAGATTAATATGTTTCCCAATTGTCCCAAACTAACTGAAAAGTCACTACGTCATTGCCAGCACTTAATCAGTTTTTCTTTGCATCTTCCTGATGAAAATCACTGAATTAACTCATGGTGGGGTTTGGAAAGCTCTCAGTCCTCCTGATCTGTGTTTAAAATAATCTGGCAATTTATTTATTTGTTATATAATATATATTATTTATACAAATAAATAACTTATTTTATTAACACAATATCTTTTTTTTTTTTTTTTTTTAGTGTTTACTGAGACAAATTCTGCTTCCTTTGATATTGGTTGGGTTCTTTCCTTACTTTGATACACTTACCACCTGAGTTACTGACAAGGAAATTTGTTCAGATATGTCCTAGTAATTATATTTGTTTTAATCAAGTGATTGATCTTGTTATTTTTATATCAGCTGAGAGAATGAATATTTAAAGTAAATCCTAGGTTCTAAATATTTTTTCCTGTTTATTGTTTCATTTTTTTACTTAGCAATGTAGATACTGGTATATCTGTGTAGAATTACTTGTGTTTAAGGTTTCAGTATACTATAATAAGATTGGGGGCATTTATTCAGCTGCCCGTTATTCAGGTCATCCATTTGCCATTTGAAATAAGCCATTTTCCATCTGACAGGAAACAGTAAAAAATGTTCAGCTGGATGCATTGGACTGCATTCACTGGGTCAGCACTTGAGGAACTAATTCTTGCAGAAATTTCTTTGGACAATGCTTGCTTACATGTGTCTTTGAAGAACTCATGGATCCAAACTTTTTCAGAGATCACTGTAGAAAATTTCAAGATATATTCTGTAGCAGTAGGATTTACAATGAGCTGAGAGTCTCTAAACTGAAACTTGAAGGGCCTGGTGAGGAAACTCCTTCTGAGGTCCACCTCATCAGAAACAACCTGGCAGCTGACCTGACCAAGCATAAGTGTGTCTCATTTTGAGTTTAATAGATACATTTGTTTTGTAATTTTAAGTGGAATTCATCTGTTTATCATTCCTATGCAAAGCGGATGTACATATAAGTGTGGGGGTTTTGCTTGCATGTGCAACTTCAATTCTTAAATGGGGGTTAGACTTCAGGCACTCAGGGGAAAAAAGAATTTCAGTTGTCAGCAACAGGTGTGTGACAGCCTAGACAGCATATGAAAATGTATATTGCAATGAGAGCTGGAAAAGGTTGCCAGTCCCACCATCTACTGAATCTTCGGAACAGATTCACAAATGTGCCTGGATACCAAGTTCAGATATGCATTTCTACCCTCCTATCCAACCTTCCTTACTTATCACAATAATGGCACATTGATACCTTCAAGAATATTGTAAGAAATGTATTTTTCCCTTGTCATATCATATAATGTGTCTTTCATATAATTGTAATGTCTTTATTTATTAGTAGTATTTTGCAGTGATATACATAATAAATTTAAATCAAGTTATAGAGCTGTTCATAAAAGTTGGTATCAACAGCTGAAAGTAACTTTAATTCGAAGCTCATCTTTAACAGAATTGATTTTTGGCAGGTTTTTGTCATATACCCACATCTATTTACATGAAGAAAATATTATTCTTAATATCTTGTCTACTTCAGTCTCTTAATTATTTTTATGATCCTGACCTGGACTCACACCAGTAGCTCCATGTCTGTCTTTTACTGGGGAGCCCAGTACTCCAAAAGCGGCCTCACCACTATAGGTGAGGTGTATAGGAAGGGTCAGTAAAGTATCAGAAAAGATTTAATAAAAAACAAACATGATTTGAGGCCTATCTTTTTAACCAAAACTGTAACAACTTTCTTAATTAAAAAGAAAAAAAGCTGATATACAGTTGGCAGTATCCCAAAGGATATTTTTAATGACCTGCATTGCTTATTCTATTGCTCTTCAGAGCAATTTCTTTTTCTGTCATATGTAACCTGTATAAATGGTTGCATTGTACTTACCTTCCTCCTGTAGCAGCAGGGTGACATGAACACACCACCTTGTCATTGTATTGTCTTTAAAACAAAAACACCCACAGTGTTTTTGACATACCAGTGCTGGTATCAAACATTTGCTAGAACCATTTTCATCATCCATCCAGCCTTCATTTCATGTCATACCTGACAGTTTCCCGTGAGCAACTGAGAAACTTCCTCTGCATAAACTACCATAAGCTTGAGTGCTGCTATCATGCTGGTCCATGCAAAAAAATTTCTTTGCTCACTCTGGAGAGCACAGAGCCTTTTTATTTGAAGATATGAGGAAACGTTACTGTTGCTGTCACTGTCATGGTCGCTGTGGAAGTGTGGATGCAGTTTGACCACTTTTACAATACTTGAGCTAATACTTAAATATGTACTGCTATGGCTCTGTCTGTTCTGTAAGCTTTGTGTACACACAGTGCACAAGTTTCAGATATTGTTCACTGGATAGCTTGGCTATGAAAAATATGTAGAAAAAATTCATCTTTCTATACCAGATTTCTAAATGTACAGGATAATTCTAAATTATTAACTTTTTTAGGCAGACTAGAGATACTCTAGAAATATACTTTAAACTGAAATTTGTATTTAAAATTTTTATCTTTAAATAATGTGTATTTCAGTACAGTTCCCTAAAGCTTGGAAAGAAGTTTTGTATTTGTTTGATTTTAGTGTTGAATAAACATAGACTACTGTTCTTTCTGATAGAGATGACTGGATCTTATCTAAAACAGGCTTGCTTGGAAAATGAAACATTTTTTAGCAAATATAGCTTAGATTTAGTTATCCTGGGAAAGGGAACACATCCAGCTTTTGTCATGTGAAGTAATTTCTCTTCCTCTGACAAAAAAACCCACATTTTCTGCAGCAACCTTAGTACACAACATGAGGGAATCTCTGCTGAAATCCTAAGGGAGTCCGGTTTTTGCTTCATAATTTGCACCCAGGCCATGTCCTGAGGTCAGGGAGATCCTCCTGTTTCTTTATAATTTTATTACACAACTCTGAAACACTTTTTTTGGCAAGTTCGATACTCCAGCATCACAGCGCATCAAAATCTGCAAAAGATTGGAATCTTTCTTTGTCAAAAGGTTGATAAACCTCAGTTCATGCATGCTATCAACTTTTACAGGCTTATTTTGCAGGCAGTATTCAGTACAGCTTTGCTATTAAAAATACTCTTTAAGTGGTAAGCATTTGCTAGTTTTATAGCTACTAGTAAACTCTCTTCTGTAGCTACAAGTGAGCTCTCCCAAAAGTTTTTTCTCTGTGTTTTCTCTGGTTTTCAAACAATAGCCCTGACCCTCTCCAAACCTGAGTAACGTCACATTTTAAATATGAAATTACATTCATTACTTTTACTTGACATGTGTAACTCAACATTTTTTGAGAGCAGTACACACATGCAGTTAACTTTATCATCCCTGATGTTTGTTTCTGAGCTACATGATAGGTTCTTACTGTGAGTGCTTTTCTTTTTGCCCAGTCCTACTGTCTAAGGCCTATGAATACTCATAGTGTTTCTCGGTTCCCTGATTCGTTAACCTCATCCCACCCCTCTGCTTCAACAAATGGAAGAAAAAAAATATTTCCCATGTTCTGACACCAGCCGCTATACTACAAAGTAGAAGCAACAAAAGTTGGACAAAATGACAGCAGGACTTGTAAAGGTCTTTCTGCATTTGTTTTCTAGATGACAGTAACCAGAAAGTCTGTAATAAGACTGTCTCATCATTTATTTGTCAGCATTGTCTCCTTCCTATCTGCCTTGCCCAACATATTTGTAGTGGTAACTATATTAAATCCAAAATCTTACTGAAGCCAGTCTTGATTTATTTACTGAAATTGCTGGAAAGCTGGTGTAAGGGTGAAACCTACTGTAGGATACTACAGCACCTAGGTGCCCTTCTGTTATCTTTGGATAACTTCTGTTAGTTCGTTGAGTACTGAATAAAAGTTGGACGCAGTTCTGGAGTCTGTGATATAAGCTGTATAATCAGGGAAAACAGTCTTAGATTTCCTTGGACAATAAAATGCATCATCTGGTAGGCCCCTGTTCTCAGTTTTGTGCTACTTAGGTGAATCTGTTTTCTGTGGGAATATATTCTTATTTTTTGATTACTTGTGACTGTTTTAACAAAATGTTTTCCTTGCAATCTAATAATGAGGTAATGCATTCATATAAGTTGTATGTCCATCAGAATATGTTGGAAACTGATGTACAGTTTGGAAAAAAAAACATGAATGCTTCCTTGGTGTTCTTTATCAGGTTTCAGACTTGCAGTTAAACAGGCTATTAAGTGTTATTAAATGCATACCAAGCCTAATACATACTGTATATGGGCCACACTTTTAAGAGGGCTATAACAATTTGGTAGAAGATCAGAGACAAACTACAAAAATTGTATAAATTATGAAAAACAAACAAACTTGAAACTCTATAACAAGATCCTTAAAAAATGAAGCTTATTTAATTTATCCAATTGATGATTGAGTGACTAAATCATTGCCGCCTTCTGCATGGGAAGATGACTTCTGATACAGTTTGGTTTTTTACCTGAACAAAATAACACATTACAGGCCATAATGCTAGACAAATTCAGAGAAGCAGCAAAATTATTATTTTGGAATGTAAACAATAATTTGTGAATTCGTTAAGGGATGCATTGAAGGCATGGCCCTTTCCATCATTAAGGGGTTTTCTGTCAAGGGATTCTTGTAATCTAATTTAAGTGTCTAGAAGTGAGCAGCTGAAGTCTGAGCAAATCTCCTGAGGCTCTTTTTGAAAGAGAACAGGCACCTTTTGAAAGCCATTCATCTTATTGAGCTTCATTGTCTGTTTTAGGATGAGATTCAAAATGTATAACAAGGCAAACAGTGTGCTGCATGGAAGAAGGCACAGGAATATCAGTGCTTTAAAATGTACTCACATTCTGCTGATTTTTTAAAAATCTGCTGTAAAAATTAACTACAAGAAACTTCACAGCTCAGTCATAATATTTGGAAAAAATGTTCTGCAGAGTATGTAACACCCAATATTCTGTACAATATACTCTAAATGCCTGTAGTTTTGGAAAGTAGATGGCTTTGCTCAAGTTCAGTAGGAGAACATCTCTGTATTTAACGGAAATGAGTCAGAAGGATGCTTTATATATGAGCAGTCCTGGATGATTCTGTGCTGCCATACACAAATGTTCCTTCTCCATTTGTTAGATAAGGTAAACCTACATTGCTTAGACTCCCTTCAGATATTTGCTACTGTTTGACAATTTTGAGATAGAAGTTACTTTGGGTACTCTTCCCCAAGTCAGAAAACTCTTTCAGTCCTCTCCTCCACATCTTCCTGTACATAATGAAAATCATCTCAGTTTCTGTCGCTGTACATGTAGACATTGAAAGGTAATGCTAATAATTTATCCTGGCTGCATGATATGTCAGTATGTACAACAGCTGAATAACAACTTGAAGGTTGTGTAAATGTTTAGATATGTGTTCCTGGAAGGACTAACCATGTGAATTCTTCCCAGGCCCAGACTGCTATTCTCTAACTTCCTTTTATTGCCCTCTTGCCAGTAGGTTACAGGTCTAGCACTAGAGAAAGTAAATCTACAACGCTAACTGTGCCAGAACAGCAAAGAACAACACATCATCGTTCACGATCTGTATCTCCTCACCGTGGCGACGATCAGGGCAGGACCCGTTCACGTTTACCAAATGTGCCATTACAGAGGTAGGCATCACAAGTTAGTGAAACACTGGGTGTTTTCAAGTTTGTATAATCCGTCATTATTAACTTTTCTCTTGTTCAGCACTTTTTCAGGGTTTTTGTTTTTAAACTGAACTTAATAGTGTAGTATTTGAACTTGATGTGTGCTTTTATTCATCATTCAAGAGCACTCAGGGGATGAAACTTTGTAGGAGTTAACCTCTTTTTACTGATATTTTCTCTGTGATTCATCATCTGTGTACCATAACTAATACATAGGTTTGGAAATGTTTTTGTAGTAAGCAAATGAATCTTGTATGAAGCCACGTTATTTGTAGGATAATAAATAGTGGCATGTACAACTTCTATAATAACTATGAATTGAACTAATTTTGAAGTTACAGCAAGCTGAAATTAGCAATTCTGTTTATACTGTGATGTTTTTAATGGAATATGTAAAAAATACTTTACAGAATCAGTGATTTATAAACCTCTATTTTCTGTTTTTCCTGCTTTTAATAGGCAGTGTATTAATAGGGGAATCCTTTTTGAGCTTTTCGTTTGCATGCGTTATGCTTTTTCTGGATAGTGCAGTACAGCCTGTGTAAGCACAAAACTAGACTCACTTGAGTATGCTTATTTTATTGTGGAGGGCAATAAGCTTCTCTTGCAGCCTCTCATGGAACCCTAAAAATCAGCTAGTTTTTGCCCGTTTTCCTTTTGTCTAATTTCTAGGAAGCTTTGTTCTTGAATTACTTCAAGAGCTTGAAATGTTGCAGTAGCAGCATTATTGCCCACTAGTCTGGGGTAGTTTACTGAAAACCTACTTCTTATCCATTGTTTCTGTGTCTGGATTTTTGGAGTTCCAGCACTGGTCATTTAATACCAGACATCTGTGATATTTCATAATGATGGTATAATCTAGAAAGCCAGCTTTGCCTCCCAGTTAAGAATCCTGATGATCTTGCTTCTTCCTTTTTGTCCTCCATGCCATATATACTGTTCTTGCATGTTTCAATTTTGTATGCTTATTAAGTCCCTGCATGCATCCCCCTCTATTTACGAGTTCTTACAGATGAAGCTGTTTCACTACCAATCAAATAACTTGGTGTTGCATTTCTCAGTAATGCATCCTTAACGAATAGAAAGAAGAGTATGGCTATGTATAAAATAGACTGTGTCACCGATATTTTTTTTTTTTTGTAGTAGGGAGAAAGAAAGCTCCTCATTCTGTTTTTACAATTCTATGTGCTCTTGTCTCTTTCATTTTATACTTTGAAAAACTAATGCTTCATATTCTAATGGCAGTTATTAAACTAAAGGAAGAATCTGCCCTTCAAGTAGTATCTTTTTTTATTCTTTTCCATGTGAAGAGAGCTTTAAATTACTGTCACGAAGGTCAGAACTTACCTGCATTTATACAAAATCATACCCCTTTTGATAAGAGTTTGAGATTGATAAAATCTGCTACAAGTTCCCATATCCTATCCCAGATTTTCTTAAAGTATACTTGGAGATACCTGCAAAATTTGACAGCCCAAAATCAGCTCTTCAGAAATTTCGCTATGAATCTACAAATGCGTAAAACTTAGTTTCATGTGGAGTCTTATCAGTTCTTGTGTTATTTCAGTTATTCTTTAAGTACAGGCTTTAAAACTGCCATTACTGAATTCATCAGGGTACACAGAAACAGGCATGTGATTCTAAATATAGTAAATCTTGGGATCCATTTTTTTTTAGAAGTCATATAGTAACAATTTAATGATTTAAAACTTCCTTCAACCAACTCATACTGTAATCCATTAAGCTGTGTTATTTATAAGGAAACAATGTTATCATATATGTTTCTGCTTTTCAGGAGTTTAGATGAAATTCATCAAATGAGAAGATCACGTTCTCCAACTAGACACCATGATGCCTCCAGAACCCCAGTTGATTACAGATCCAGAGACATGGATAGTCAGTATTTGTCTGATCAAGAAAGGTACATCATCAGCCTGAACTCAGAAAAAAAGTTTAGAAATGTCTGTGTTGGTTTGCCTCATTTTTCAGTGTTGAGAAGTGCAAGAAACATGACTGATAGTAATGGGGGAGGGAGAAAAATAAGCCTGATTGACTAGTGTGATGGTTAAATTATCTATGCCTCTTTTTTTTAGAAAAACTGAGTTGACCCTAATAGCACGTATTGCACCAACGGTTCTTGGGTGTTTTTTCTAGAGTGTTCTGCTATTTGTTTCATGAATGAAGCCCAGAGATTTTTGCTAGAAAACCATAAATCTAGATATATTTCTTAGCTATTCTTGTAACTCAGAATTTATCTCTTTCAGTAGCCAGCAAAATACCAGGCATGCGTTCTTACTACTTGGGAGTTGCACATGCTATCATTTACATTCCTGTGCTTTTAAGTTTTGTACACCTATCTATGCAGTCTCACAGCATCTTCCATAACATTTTGGTGAACCTGGTACGGTACCCAAGCATAGCAAGGAAGTTGCAGTGCTTATAATTAGCAAACATCTCCAGTCTCTGATATGTGACACGTACGCATTTCTCCCTGTGATACATGCAGTGGCCACACTCCTCAGAGAATGCTTGGGCTCTCCTAAGTAGGTGTTATGTTTGGGTATCTAGGAATGTATTCTAACAAAATGGAAGAAAATGAGGATTTCTCTTTAGTTTATAGCTGAAAAAAAGTTTAAAAGGGTATTTCAGTTCAGTATTTGGGAAACAATGATGACAGTCACATAGATTATCAATGTTTGTGGGTTGTTTCTTTACTTTGAAAATAATGATATAGCTAAACTATAATGGCAAATTTTGAACATTCATATAAGATCGACTGTCCTAGTGATGTCTTCGGATTTTTTTCTTCTTTTCGCAGTAAGTTGCTGGTTTTTATCAGTAAGGATGACAAAACCTTTCCAAATGATCCAGTAAATTCAATGCAGAACATACACTATGCATAAAATGTGTAAAGAATAAACCTTAAAAATCTCTGGAACTCTGTGTCCAGTTTTGAAGAAACATAGAAATTGAACAACACATGGCTTTTGCAGTTAAACTAGTTCAGTTTTGTATGTGATCTTGCCTGTTTTGCTTTTATAAATTTGATGACATGTATATGGGAATTAATGAGTTATTTGGAACATTTTAAAATTCAACTTTATAGGCAAGAAGTATGTACAGAATTGTCTAAGTTGGATTGTTGTACTGAATGTAGTAGTCAAATTTATAGTTATGCTGATTCAAGTAATTTCCACTTGTTGCAGCTGTTTCATCTTATTATTTATTGTAAGTAGTAATATATTCAAAAGATTCCTGAAGATATTTGTTGAATAGATTTCCTATTCAGCAGATCTGAACATGGAGAGACATAAAAGGGTAGCTTTTGTCAGTAGTAATAAATATAGACAGTTAACTGTCTAGAAAAATCTTCTTCTAGTAAGGCCACAAACCATGATAGAAATGACGATACATGGATTATGCTTGGAGAGGAAGGCTTTCATTGAGGCTTTCTTGGAGATACACCATCAGACCAGAGCCATGGCAGCAGTGAGATGCTGGATTTGTTCAGAGGAGTTAAGACACTGTCTTCAGTTCTCTTCACATTTCAGAAAACACTTTTCAGAAGTTTAAAGATCAGACCTGAAGGATGTACATGGTTTATTTGCAGGATTTAAATATGGGTCCATGCACTTACCCTGAGTAATAATCTTGTCTGCAGTGGTCTCCTTTTTTCCTGCATTCCTTTTCATCTTTCCCCCAGATTTCTTCAGTTGTGGAGACTAACTCTTCCAGGTTTCACTGTCTTTCAGTACATAAGAGCAGCAACATAGGGAAGATCAAAACCAGCTTTTGTTGAGGAAGATTCTCTGTTGCATCTAAGCATTTTAAAAAAATCTTTATTCGGTATTATGTATTAGTATCAAGAGCAGTTTAAGTATAATGTGTTGTTAATTTACTGAACCCTTAATCTAAACAAGTATATTCATGCAGATACCTAACGTAAACTTGGTTTGAAAGGTGACTAATTACCTGATAGTTACATGGCAGAAATTACAGTTGCTGTTTACTTTTGATCATTTTCTCAATGATCTAGTATTGGTCCCAAATTAATATTGATCACTCTCAATAGAGCTTTGAAAAATACTTATTATATTGTCTTATTAAAGCATCTGGTGTGATAAACTTCCAGTGGAACTGATTTGTCCACTTTACCATTTTTATATATATATTTATATACCTATATACACACTTAAGTGTAGGTGTATATGTAAATCTGTTAGGAAAAGCTTTTTATTAGGAAATCTAGCTAAGCAGTAGACTTTACTCTGAATTAGGGTCATCATCCAATTTTCAAGGGCATGGCCCTTTTCAATTTTTTTTGTGTTTCTTTTATTCTTAAATAAAATCTGTTAATGTGAGTATTAGAAAACACTTGTTTTCGAATAATAATTATTTTAAATGTCTCCAAACTAGACTTAATTTAGTATAGAACTGTTAGTATCTTCTTATGCTATTAGTAATCTGTGATGGTTTCTGTTGCTTTAATTTTTTTAACTTGAAGATTTCATGGTGGATTTGCTATTTTATATCCCTTTCCTGGATGAATTTTATATTACCATTTGCTGTGGGCCAATTACAATAGATACTTTATAGGCTTAGCAAAGGTAGAGTAAATATTAATGATTTAACGTGGACTTTGCATCTACTCTTAAGAAAATGGTAACTTTTTTCCTGAAATGCATGCTTATTTGTAATTTGGAAACCATTTAAATTCTGTCAGTCATCTGAGCTTACAAATGAAAATTTTGCTTACCCTCGCCCCCAGCCCCCAATTCTGTTCAACTTTAATGTATTTTGTTGCATCAAAATCAGGCTGCTGGTTCCAGACGCAGTGTTAAATGTCATGACTCACAAGCCACTATTTCAAGCTGCCCAGTTTAGAATTTTGTGTAAATACTAATTATATTGCTTCAACTAAATGGGTCATGTTATAATGTCATGAAGCACAAAACACTTCCAAAAAACTGCTGCTTTATCTATTTTGTAATCTTTTCTTTCTTTGTCACCATAGTACTTCATATGATTCCCTGCTGCTTTTAAAATAGCATGTTTCCATGAAGTTTAGCTTTCATTTCAGATTTGCAATAATTAGGAGGTTTGGAGCTTGGTCTTTCTGATTGTTTTGAAGTGCATAAAACTACAAGATTAATTCAAGGAATATTTCACATCATAGTTATGTTTACCATAGGCATAAATATGTATTAATTTTGCCATCTTGCTGGCTGTAGCATATGTTTGATTACAGTAAATGAAAAATAGAATAGACAACTGGTTTTCTCAGTTGGAAACAGTAAGAAACAAAAAGTCTGATGGCTGATCAGGATGGTTTTTTTTTTCTTTAGGATTGCATTGCAAAATACGGTCAGGAGCTACGAGTCAGAATTGATATTTGGCCAAATGTAATATTTCCACTGAACATATTTTTGGTTTTTCCAAAAAGGTGACTGGTTACTCTTCCCATAAACTGATCTGCAGGAAATTAGTAGCAAACCTTCCCTGCTTTTTCATGTATGTTTTTGTGGCTTAGGCAAAACAAAACCAAACCAAAAAACAACAAACAGCAAGCATCATTCTTTTTTTTCTAAAGTATTTCTTCATTAAGTAGTTATGAGAGAGAAGGTTATTAGAGAAATTTAGCTGGTTTATGGATTCCTTTTGTCAAGAAGAGCTCTCAAACAATGGTTCTGAATTTTAAAAGGAGAAATTCCACAAAATTAGGTGCCATGCTAAAAGGAATTTGTTGAAATTATAGTTACCAATCACAGGCATTTTTTGGCTCATACACTTTGAGAAGCGCAGTCTGGGTTTGAACATTATCAGACTGTGTATCTGGGTGGAAGCTTCTTGTTTCTTTTTATGTTTTCATTTGCATATCATTGGCATAACCCATGTCATCTAATGCTACATAATGATATCTGTTTCACTCACCACCCATCCTGTCTGTGCAGTGAGCTTCTTATGCTGCCCAGAGCAAAACGAGGAAGAAGTGCAGAGTGCCTACATACCATCAGGTAAATACAGGAATTTGGTAATCATGAACACATCTGGTCAGTTGTCTATACTTTGTGTGCCCAACTTTTTTCCATCGCAATATTTAGTCCCAATAAGTAAAGAACTTACCAGTACATTGTGATCCAGGTGTCAGTTGTTCTTTTTTGTTCATTTTAATTCAGACTGAGATGTGTATCTGTGTTTGTGAACTTCAGTAGTACGGATTAAAGCACTTGAAGAAATTTTGATTATGCAGTTGTATTTTGTGCTAGATTTTCTGTCTAGTCACAGAAGTCCCAATCTCCCATTGCATGACCGTCTTGTTATAATTTCAAACATTCCTTTTTAGTTGCTTTTATATTTTCTTTTGTTTGCATTTTTTTCTTTATAATATTATTGCATTTTTATATGTTTATTTTATTATTGCCTTTTTTTGTTTGTATTACAGCCACACACAAGCCAACAATCTTCAGTTGTTGTGACACTTAATCTCACGCTGATTTTGGTCACTTGTAGAGGAAAGAACAGTGATTAATGAGGGCTTACTGGGAACCCCAGTTTCAAGGGGTCTGGTATTACTTGGTTTTGCATCTACAAATTGCGCTATGAGATAGATCCAGGCATAAACTTTGTAGTTTGGGCTCATCTTCAATATTCATTAATCTCTCATTGCAAAGCACGGAGCTCCCTGTCTCAACTCTTCCCAATGTTGTGAAACTAAATTGGTCTGAACTATCTTTATCTAACAGCTCTAATTCTGCCCCTGCCTACTTTTTTTTCCCACCACATCTGTTAACCTTGTTAAAAGTACATTTCAGATTGTGTATGAAGTCTTCCTTTTAGAATTAGTAAAAATGTAGGTTGAATACTAGTTAACAAGTATTAACTATTCAGCTAATTCAACCAAGTAGTTAACCATTTTTCTGTTCGGGATTTTGGTGTTGCTAAGAGTTTGATGTCAGTTCTATGTGTTTAAAGCCATAAAACTTTTAAAACTATGTTATCTAGTATACTTATCTATTTACTTTGTGTAGGAATATCCCCTACAGAGTAGTGGGCTTTGTTAGTATGCCTTCGTTTGCTTTAATTGTCTTCATTGAATTTGAAACTGCATCAAAGATGCTGTGATAGGGTGCTAAGGGACAGTAGTATAAAGGTAAAATAAGAATTATGAGAACTTGCAAAAAAATCTGTGCATCAGTGAAGCTGTTAAATTAAAAGTTTTTATTATCAGTAGCAAGTTTCATTCTCGTACTTCAGAAAAAAAGCTTTCCTCAACATTTTAGTTTTTAAAGGCCAGTTCACCAGTTAAAAATTGTGCATGGGCAGCAATAGAGATAGGTAAGAGCTACACCGAATTCAGAGAGCACAGCCCTTGCCTTTTTCCTTATTCTAATTATTGTTGTTATTTTTTTATGACCATAAAAAGTAAGAAATTCACCCCTTTAAAGTAACAGTAATGGTATACTATAAAGCAGAATAGTACTTTTAATAAAATATTGAAGGTGAATATAGGGGCAACTAAAGACAATAACTTTATTTTTAAATTTAACTCAGGTTTATACAGCCTAATCCAAGTTTGAATATTACCCAGGAAATGGCCAATGTCACAGAATCATGGAATGGTAGGGTTGGAAGGGACCTCTGGAGATCATCTAGTCCAGCCCCCAATAATCTAGTCCAACCCCTGATATCCGTCCTTGACTGAATAGTCTCAAAAATTCTTTCAACAAAAATTTGGTCTGCACATTGGTTGCAATCTTTTGTCTTCTATCATTTGTAGTGGCCTGACATTTATTCATGTTAAAAACATTATAAGGCTTTTTCCTTGTTTTCTAGACAGCTTGCTGAATAATGTTTTCATTAATTGTTGAGACAGCTTCATCTTAAAATGGGAAAGAAATGTTGAAGAAATATTAACATGAGATAGTCCGAACTACAAAGTTAAGATATATAGTTAGTTTAATACACCAGTTTAGAAGGCTAGTCCTAGCTGTCCATCCTGTCCATCTGTATGCAATTATTGAATAATAGCAGAAATGGTGGAAGGACATGTACACCTATGCCATATACCATGGGTTGTCACAATCCATGTCTTAGGTCACACCTACTTTGATTGGTAATATCTGCTAGTATGGCAGGATTGACCTGATGGACAACCATGCCTTTATTCCAACTTTGTAACATCAGTGGCCTCTGGTAGAGATGTCAGCAGTGATGACCACCAAACCTGAACAAAAAGGGCCAAAGCTCCTCTGTTAAATCCCTCAAGGTTTTACAAACACCAGGGTTTCTAGGCAGAGAGTTGTTTCATCTGTCCCTGACACAGCTGGGTTTGTAATGCTGATCTGCTATGCCCGGGTCCAAGCTTTAATAGGAATCAAAATGTCCTATTAGCACAGACTGCTCTTGAAGCTGTAAAATCCCAAGGCTGTTGGTCCTTCTGCTAATAGCACTGCAGCTGTGTCCTGGTAGGATATGTGGAAAATAGTTAGAAGTTGGTTATTAACTCTTAACCATTAAATGGTAGCCACTGTCTGCCTTTATATTTCTCCCTTGTTCACTGGGTACAGCTGGATAATAAAGCAAATATTTCCTGTTCTAAAATGTCATGTACTGTAAGTGAGGACGTTAGTCAGTTGTCATGTAGCATCTCAGAGTGCTGCTGTGCTGGCTGTTATAGTAGATCTCATAAGTTTTTTTAATTAGCTTACAATTAATAGCATTTAATTACTGTTAGATTTTTAAGCTGATGCACCAATTCCAAAAGGCTTCCACGTTCAAAAATGCCAGATGCTAATACATCTATAATCAAGTTTGTGATACTATACATCACTGTTTTAGCAAGATTTAATGCTTAGCTACTGAAGAGGTTAAACTCTTTGTAGGCCTAAGTAAGGCATCACTTAAAGAAATCAAAAGCTGATTTAGTATCAACCCAATCCTTTACAACAGCTTGTATATTATAATTAAAAATCTCTATATGTGGAATTAAGATTACTTTCATTACAATGAAAAACTCTTAAACTGTAGTAGCATGAGTTTATGGACTGTATTAACAAAAGTATAAATACAAAAAAATTGTCCCCCCAGGTAGCTGTCACAGTAGCTGAGAAAAACTGACATTGAGAAATCCACTCATACAGCTATTAAATGTAGTAGAACATTGTGCATTTGTTTTACATTTTTATCAGTCTTGGCTTACCTTTATCTGTCTTTTTATTTCTGGCATGTTTTTGTGTTGTTCTGTTTTATTTTCTGTTGCACCGCATTCAAGAAGTTCTGTTAGGCACTATAAAACATTGCCACCCAAGATGCCTTTACTAGAAAATGGTTCTCATTGGAATCTATACAGGTAAGAAGTGTTGAGAGTCCCCTTTAAGTAGTTAGTTCCTTTTTCAAAAAATAAATAGACGTGCCCGTTGAGTAAAAATAAAATAATAAATCTTTCATACAGTTTTTGTAGTGGAGATACAATCCTAAAATAACTTCATATAACTGTTTAAATTAACCCCTACATTACCAAAAAAAACCCCAAGCCATACCACTTTGGGTTAGGTAGAGTTGTCTTCACTGTTAAAATTATATGTTGCGTGTTTTTCTTTGTTACATTATTTTGCTTATGTATAAGATTTTGGTTACATGTCAAATTTATTTTCATTTTGTTTAAATAATTTTAATTTATAAAGCTCAACTCTTCCTGCATGTGCTAAGACCAAATCCGTGATTAGACAGGATATTTCACTCCTTCGTGATTGCCTTAATTCACAAATACCGAATTTTGGAGATGATCTGCTGGTTAGGTAAGAAACTGAGGATTAACGCCCCTCCTATTTGGTATCTAATATGGATTTGCAGAGTAAATGAGCTTCTCTTTAAAGTGATTTCACATGATCTATAGTGTATCACATCCTTTTATGTTGGCTTAAGATTTACTGCTGTTAATAAGGATTTAAATTTATTGTTTGGTATTTCTCATTCCACTTTCTTACAAGTGGATGTTGTTTTGTCTCATGCAGTTTTAAACATTTCAACTATCTAAGCAAAAAATTTCTAGCAGTCTTTTGTTTGCTTTTATTTTGTAAACAAATCTTGGCACTGTCATCCAGTCAGCTCCTTTACGTTTTCCTTAATTAAATCATTGTGATTCTACATTTTCTGTAAAGAGAGCATTATTTTATGAGTTAATATCTAACATTGTATTCCTTTCTTTGTTTTCTTTTTCTTTCTCTTCTACCATTGGATGCAATGCACTGGCACTAGTGAACTACAGCCCTCCCTTGACAGGGCTAGGAGTGCTAGTACCAACTGCTTGAGACCAGATACTAGTTTGCATTCACCAGAACGAGAAAGGTATAAAATAAAAACTTACGAATTTCTTGTCATCTGTGCTGGTGATCTTTATCAGTTTTGTTTTTCTCCATATGAGTACTCTACATTTTTGTGCATTCATGTCCGCTTTGGTATACTTGTAGACTTTTTTGCTCCTATATTCATGTATGTCACGTAAATTGTGTGTTGGAGTTTATAACCGCTTCTGGCTTCTTTCCTTGTTTTAGTTTAAGCTGATGTCATTGTTTACAAAAGTCCTCAGTATGCTGATAATAGCATTGCAGTGTTAAGTATTTTGCCAAAGTACCACTTGGTTGTCAATCTTCATTATCATTTGCTAAAACGTATTATGTTTGTTTCTTGCCTGTTCTGTGGACTGCTAATACAGCCATGACATAATTTATAAATGATAACAAAACTCTCATATTTCAAACCAGAAGTATAGTTTGTATAGTGATTTATTTTCTACAAAACAGACAAACTTCATTGCTTTCTTAGTCTAATCTGCTGCATCTGCTTTTGCAATTACAAGGCAAATCACTGCAATTTTTTTCACTCTGTGACATTATGTTAAGGCTCACCTAAATCTAAAGAAGACGTGTTTGCAATTCAAATGAAATATTGTTGTATCACATACACGGGGCAGGCATTTTATGGATGCTTTCTGAATTTTTAGTATTATAACAGCTTGGTTCAAAAATCTTAAGTGAGCCAAATAGTACTGGTATGTTTGAGAGATGGGATTGTGGAACAAAGGAATTTTTTGTCTCCACCTGTGTTTTTGTCTAAGAACGATGCCATTTTAGAGTGAGATTTTAGCTTCACTAAAGGCAATAATAGACTACCATTGAATGGGAATATAGTGGAATTACAATTTCATCTGTGCAATACATATTTAACTAGTGTGGTAGTTAATGATGCGAAGTTGCTTTGTCAGTTAACCCACAGTGTGGTGGTTATGACAACTGCATCGTTTTCATTATTATGAGAGAGGATCTGTGAAGAAAGGCAATAACCATGTACTTTTCTCTTTAAGGTTTCTCCTAATTTTTTTTGTGAAATTTCCCTTTCTCCCTTCCTGCTGCTCCTTGATTGCAGCTTTTCTCAAGCTGTGCACTTGTTGCAGAGGAGTAGCTAATGTTCTACTGAGATAGCTCAGATGGATCTACACTAGTTCATTCCTTTTTAAGATTGAGCTCGAGATATCATAGTATATACAAGGTTATTAAAAAAAAAAAGTATGACCGATAAAAGGCCACTCAGAATGAAATAAAGGATACTATTCTATTTTTTTTTTTTTTAATTGTAGCATTATATTAATAAGTGTGTAGATATATATAGCTGTATTCACCTACAAGCAGCTATTTAATGTAATGACTTATGGACATGAGCAGTATGTTTTGTACTTTTCTTTCAAAATGCCACCCATTAAGTTGAATATTCAATGAAACAGTAACTCTCAATTGTATACTATCTTACTCAAATATTTTACTTGAAGCTACACCTGTCACTACTGTTAACTACTTCTATTATGTCTTTATCATTCATATCCAACAACCTCTGTCCAATGGACACTGCACAGAATCTACAGCATTTTTTATGAGCTCCGCATGAAGAAAAGTGTTTAGTCTGCGTTAATAGCCTCTGCTGCTACTAAACATGCTTTTGCCAAATCTTCTGTGGGCCTGAACCAGAAAAATTGTCCTAAATAGGTGCTGCTGACTTGGGATCCTTCTTGGGGGAGTTGAAAAGATACTTTTTTTTTTTTGAAAATTTATATTCAAATTTTCCGTGATGGTTTTGTTGAAAAGAGTAAGATCTGTGTGGCTCTGAAGGAGGATTTAGAACACACTGAGGTTTTTCTTTCTTTTCTTTTTTTCCAACAAGATGATGTTTTTCCAATACAACCTAGTTTCTGGAGGAAGGTGTTACATTTAATGTATAAAAAACACTAAATTAATCTATTTGGTTTAGGTGAAGCTAATTTTGGAAGATTTAATTCTCCACTGTTGAATGTATCTGCTTACACTTTAATGTGAGGTTAATGATCAGTTGCATGTAAGGAGTCTTTAGTTTGAAGAACATAGATTTAAGTTCAAGGTATGTGAAAAGCATTTTGTTTCTGCACTGAACAAGACAAGAATAAGGAGCTTAAAATACAGTAAGATAGTTTCATCTTAAATAGTAGGAAAGCTTTTTTGAAAGCAAGTGTAACGAAACACTGGAGACTAAGAAGAGATTAGGCAAACATCTGCAACATGTAGAATTCATTCTGCTTGTAGCAAAAAGAAACAGTGTGATTTTGTGAAATCTGATCTATACAGCACCAATTTATTATCGTTGTATTTGAGGGACCTATGTTGAAGCTACTGTTAGTTGTTTTCATCATTTGCTCTCCCTACCCTTCAAATGGAATTGTAGATTTTACTTTAAAATTTAGACTTTTAGTAGTCAAAATATAAAGGTAATTTTGAATGTAGCATAGTATATTTTCCTCAACAAAATTATGAGTATACCCACCTATGGAAAATTATTTCTATTTATTCCCCCCAACCTTTTGTCTCAGAGGGTATAAATTAGATTGTGTTTGAGATCAAGAGTTAAAATAGTCCAACTGAGCTTTTTTTGACAAAATTGTATTTGCAGTGTGTAAGCGATAGTCAGTAGAGGCCTATCTCTCTGTGTCAATAATTTTTAGAAATGGTTTTGATTCCTGAGCTCTATAGACATCATTCAGAATGGTCAGAGCCATTGATGCTTTTTAATACATTACTTTGCCAGTAAAAGTCATTTTGTTGACCTACATATGCCAGCAAAAAAGGCTTTCAGCAGTATATATGAATTTGGGCTGTATAGGTCTTGTTAGTTGCACTAAACCAAAACAGCAACAACAACAAGACAGTCCTTTTCTCCTGCTCTAAGATTCATCATTTGAGCAAGGAAAGTCCATATAACTTTACTGGCAAACTGACCTTGCACTGACAGAATATTTTTGGTAAATGGAATGGTTTGGTACAAAATGTAATCCTTCATATATTTCTCTCTGTACAGTATACACAGGATAGTCAAAAATATCCAGCCCCTACTAATGCATCTACACAGTTGCACCATGCCTGCCTTTTATTTTTTCTCTCTCTTATTTTTTTCCTTCCCATCCTATTTATTCCTTTTTTATTTTTTTTTTCT
>JAVSBS010007789.1:69070-95322 GCA_033124195.1 Coracias cyanogaster | reverse complement strand
TTTAAAAGGTCCTTACTGGTAGGCACACTTTATTTAAAAAAAAAAAAAAAAAATATATATATAATGGAAGTAATTCTTACAGAGAGGACCAAAGTAGGGTTCCTATTCCATTACAGAAATGGGGTTGGTACTACTGATCAGGAAGAGAGAAAAAAAATTAAATGTAGGAGAAAAGTCCAATTTAAGGGCTAGAACATCAAAACAGTCAAAGAAAAATAACATCTTCTTGGTGGTTATGTTCTAAAGGGTATAGCAGCTTTGCCTAGTTTTGGAGTGGGGGAGGGAGGTAGTTATTTTCTCTTGGAACTGTTCTACCTAAATAATATTTTTAGCAACTCCAGTACACGCAGACTTTTTAAAGTGGTTACAGTTAAGATTGTAAGCTTCAGTAATTTTTAGGCAGTGTATTTTTTTACTTTATTCCCAGAGATTTTCAAGGAAGACATGGCTGTATTTCTTTCCTTTGCAACCGCGTCAGCAGTATTTCCTAGAGTGTGAGACACACTGGGATGTTATTGCATCTAAAGGTCTTGAGATGCTTGAATATTGAAAGTTAGTCTGGTATAGGTGTGTCTGTGTACGTGGTCAAAAAGTCATGATTCAGTAGTAATTGCCGTAACTTATGCTACTTAAGAAGCATTTTTTGTTTCTTTTATAAAAGAACCTAATAATATGAAGATGCTTTGACTCAGTGACTAAAGCAGTGAAACTATAAGCCATGGTAAGGACAATGGTGTTCTTAATATCCCATCCTGTGCCAAGCTGTAAGAGAATTGCATCACTGTTGGTTTTGTTTGCATCATGTTTGAGTGGAACTGTGAATTGTTAAGAGGGGTGGAGATTCTGCATTGGCGTTGGTTTTCTGCTGTTTCTATAACAACTTTGTTGTGTAGTTGCATGTTTTTTAAATGATACTTTTGTATAAAGCATATTTCTGTGATCTTTACTCAGTTTGTCCTCTATCATTGCAACTATCAGCCATCACAGGAATTGTAGCTTTAATAAGATTTGAGGATGGGTCTCCACACTTTTGTATAATGGTTAATGATTGTATTGATCAAGGAAATGAATACAACCTGAAGATCTGTAGCATTTTCTACGCTCCCTTTTAGCTGTAGTAAATAATGCTAGGGATATTATAAGAAAATGTAGAAGTAAGAAAGAAAAACACATTATGTACTATTGTATAGAATCAAGCTAATTCAAAACAGGTCTTTTCCCCCTGTATCTGCTTCTCTGTTTGGGTGTTCACAGCGTGACTTCTTTTTCATAACTTTGATGATGTGGTTTCACGTTTCAGGAATCCTATAATGACAGTAAGGTTTGTGGTAATCAGCAGCCTATTTACATCTGTAAACAGAACTGAACTAGTGTGGTTGTGTGTGTTTCCAGTGGCATCTGTTTACAGCAATAGACCTTACACAGTGACCTTTAGAAAAGCAAAAGTGGTATGTTGGCTCTTGTTAGAAAAACCTACATAAGCTTTGTACATAGCTCGTGTGCAGGGTGAAGTGCGTGTGTGCATGAGTGCTGCTGTTACATAAGGGAAAGTTGCGTTGAAGGCTCTGCTGGTACTGAATAGGGATTATTTATATAAAGTTCATGTGTATAATATATGTACAAGTCTTTAATGGTAGTCAAATTATAGACGAATGAAGTGTTTCGATGTCTGATGTTTCCTTTTAACAAATAAGAATCAGAATTTTATACTGAAAATCAGTATGTTGTCAAATAATACATTTGAGTTTCAAATACTTTTTTATATTTAACCAACTTAAGATCCTAAAAAAACCCCGAATAGCTAGTGAAAACCATTCCGTTTACATGTACTTGATAATTGAAATGTCATTTCAGTAGTGTGCATACGGTTTGAGTAACAGTAAAAGATCAAACTTTTTTCCAGACCATCAGTATAAAACTTGAGTGGCAGAATAAAAAGAATAGGTCATTTCAATTTCAGATTTTAGTCTTTTAGCATTGTTTGTTTTGTCTTCATACTTCTGGTGTTATTTTGAAATTATGAGGTGGCACTGCATAATTGAGGCAGCTTGTGGAATCTTTACTCACGCTAGAGAGTATTTTTGCTGAGCATTGCTGATCCTTGCCAATGAGTTCAAGCTTCATAATCTTTTACGTTTTCCTTAAAGACTGACTATCAATCATCCAGTGAATATTAAGTATTATAGATTTTAGTTAATAGAAAATGAATTTGTAACGCTTATTATTGCAGAAAAGGCTTCAGAATCTAAAAGGGCTGCATGGTTCAGGGGTGAGAGTGATACTTAAAGCAATTTTAGGATTTTTATGTCATTCATAAGTTTGGGTATGACAACACTACTCGAGTGCAATACTTAAGAGAGTCCACAATCTGGTTCTCAGTATCTCCATTGTTCCTGTTAATTTTAAATAAAAAGTCATAGGCTTTATTATTTGTCATGGTTTATCATTTTAATTTTCTACATTACTTTTACATATACTGGAGTACTGCCTACTGTACATGCCATTGTCAGATGTAACACATTTCTTTATCTAACTTTAAATTTGCTGATTTCTTTTTCTGTTTCCATCATTCCGTGCATTTAATTCATTGAAGAGCAAGAGAATTTTAACTCTTCCACAAAAGGTAAATATTTATGTCATTTTTTACAAATGTTTGGCAACTGTTAATATTGGCTTTTCCCTCAATACATTCTGTGTCAGTATATAGTATTTAGTTAACAGTGTTTAATAGGCGGGAAGATTGTTTCTCAAATATCTACATGCTATTTGATGCCCCTCTTTAGAATATCAAAATTGTTTCTCTTATGATTTCTAATTTTACTATTGAAATGCAGTATACTGGATTTAACAGGAGTAGTCATGGTATTTTACATGACTTAAAGCCGCTTGATTGAGTTAAAGTTGCTGTAAAGACTTAAGATGGTATCTAAGCTCTTCTTGAGCTCTGCACATCTGCTTCTAATAATGCAGCTACGGCTCTTGGCATCCATGAAGGATGTTTCATACATCTGGACTTAGCAATAGTTGAAGGTGGTGATGGCCAGAAACTATCCTTCACACACAGAGAGATTCTGAAGAATGAGCTGTGTTTTACTTGCATGACAAGCCCTTGACACTCAAAGTTAGTCATTTTATAGGCCAGGTATCTACAGGTAGACATACAGTGCTCACCTCCTATGAATTCTCCATGTCTGTGTTGATAGTAGTGTATCAGCAAGCTCAAATAAAAGGTATCTAAGGCTGTCTCACAAAGTGAAAAGTGTAGTCTGTCATGTCCGTATCAAGGCAACATTGCAGAGAAGTTCTATTTTTTTCCTTTTGGCTGAGAGTAGGAGTTATCTCAAAATCAAAATGAAGCTTGGAGAGAAAAAAATGAAAAAAATTAATCCCTTTTAATGTTAACAGCAAACTGCTATGCTGCATAAACATTAATAGCACAAATTAGCCTTATTTGACCTTTATTCCTGAGTCCTGCAGATCTTGGGAAATTCTGCCCTGAGTATAGACTTTGGTGGGTCAAAGCCAAACTGTGACTTGAACTTGAATCAGAATATCTCCTACAACTTCTTTACTTTCTGAAAGGGTGAATCCTACTGACACATTCATAACTTGCTTAGGTAAAAATACAGCAGCTGTTCCATGAGCTATGAACTCCAAAGTCCACGGCAATACTCAGGAGTGTGTTAAAAATTAAAAAAAAAATAAGTTAGATATTGGCAATTACAGCTTATTTTGAAGTGTTAAGATGTACTATGAAAGGTCTTAAGAAAGTGTTAAGAATGGTTGATTTTACAAATTCTCTCTCTCATTTTTTCTTTCTTCAGTATTTATATTTCTCTCAAACAGAACAATACAAATCAGTCATGCCAGTTTGTGGTTTATGCCTGTCTCAAGTTCACAAACCTTGCCCTGTGATTTGGACTGCTGTGCTTAAAACAATTGACTGTATGCAGACCATGCCTGTAACAGGTTTGTAAAAGAGCTTGTTTCCACAAGATTTGGATGGGCCTGGCCCAAGATTTGGGAGTGTGTAGAAGGTGGTGGGCTCTTTACATGCACAGGTTCCTCTGGCTCAGGAGAGCTGAATGCAGATGCAACCCAGATGGGCAAAAGAAGAGGAGTGGGAAGAAATGGAGCACTGGCAGTTCTGGGGGACCATGAATAAATAACTTAACTTGAGCTGACTTACACTGGTAGCCCACCGTCACCTCTGACTTTCCCCAGTGCAGAGTAAGAGATAAAAAAGATAGACAGTAGGTGAGTGAGAGGTGGGGATGGGTGGGTTACAGGAGATTATGTGGCAAGAGGCATAGGTATGAAGGAAAGCATATATTACAGACATGAACAACGCTGACCAGATAAATCTACAACAAAAAAAATCAAGCATCTGTTCCACTTAAATAATGGGAAGGGTAGCAATAAAGTCTTCAGCAGATTATGAAAGTGCTGACTTGGATTGCTGCTAAAACCAGTGGCTTGCTTTTTTTCAAATGTTAAGAAGTGTATTTCTTGTTGTTTTCTTTTAAATATAAGCTTTTATTTGGATTCTTCTTGAAACTCTTAGAGGAATAACTGAGTGTTGCATCAGCCGGTTCAGATTTTTATATTGCCTTATCTTCCTTCTGGAGTGAGTTATTAAACTCAAGATGGCCACCATGCTTCTGCATGTACTGGGAGATCCAAGCTCATTTCCCAGCTTCGCAGTCTGAGTATATGCTTTGGTCATGCCTCATTTCTGATTTGGAAGGATGTCGAGAGCAGTATCAGCTCCCCTGGAAAGGAAACCCATGCGCAGAAACTTAAAGGAGCTACGGCAGGTTCTAGTCAGGTCCAGGGACCAGGGCTTCAGGGCAGGCTTCAGAGCACATCTCCCTCAGTATCTGCATGTTGCTGTTAAGTACTTTTGGGAGTTGTATGTGCAGAGGAGTGGTAACAAGTTCTTAATCTTAGCAACAAATTGATTTTTCAGTGCTACTAACCTTATATTTCAAAGCATTCATCTGCTCATTATTTGAAAAATTTGTTTGTTTTGTAAGTTTCATGATAAGAGTTTGCTGTGGATTTTTAAAGTCATGAAACCTAAGACTGAACAGAAATAACCTGTCGACTCTGTCCAACAGCAGTGAGTTCTGCTGTGCTGCACAGCCAGCTCTCCAGCCAGTGCTCCCCTCCTTCCTTGCTTCCCTTGTCCCTTGCACTAGTGGATTCTCCCATCCAAATCTCACTGCTGCTTTATTTCCCTTCCTTTGTCCTGGACATGAATTCTGCCTAGTTTCTTCTTCATCTTCCAATTCTCACTTCTTCAAACCAGACACTTGCTTTTTTCCCCCAGTTCCCATTCACAGAGCATCTAAGCAGCACAGACAGATTAATCTCCTGGCTTTTGCTGTGTAGAAGGCTGTGTATGTGCCTCTAGACTGCATTATAGCTGTAACTGGTTCTCATTGTTGAACTTTTCTTCTTAGTATGAAGACCAAGACTGAAGAACAGGTCAGATCTCTCTTGGCTTCTGGGATAACTGCAGTTCCCTGTTACTTTGCCATAACCGGCTGTTTGTGCCCCAGGTTGTTGTTACTTTAAAATAGCTTTTATGAGATAAGTTTTCAGTTCAACTTAGTTTTCAGTAGCTTTCTTGAGTAAGCAAATTTTTCTGTCATTTTAGACTTCTAGACTTGGTCCCTTGAAGTTTGCGTCATAAAGGATGTGTGATATCTGCTGGTAAGGATTACAGCTATCTGAAATCTTGATGCCAATTTCTTCTTGTTACGTAGCTTACTCCAACATTCGGTAGTGCAGATAAGACTTTGAGGATTTCCAAATGGTTTGCCTACAATTTATTTCTGTCTTGACTGTCTTGAACAGAAGTGCCTCAAGAGCAAATTCTGATTGTCACAGACTTCACTGTTACAGAAAATGGTATAGCCAGTGCTAAGACATCCATAGGGTTTTTTTAATAGTCTAGGAAAAAACAATGTAGTTACCAGTTTTAATCACAGACCAGGTAATGTGACCAGTCATTCTGGCATTAAACCCATAATTGGGTTTGAGCAAGAATGTCCTTTTAGAAAGGTATTTTCACTTAATGACTGCAAGCAATGGGAAATTGTTCCTGTGCTTAACCATCTGACATTTTAAATGTATGTCTTGTTACTTATCTGACTTTACTTCATAGCTGCTGGGCTTTGTTGTACCTGTCTGCTAAATTGAAGAGCCTTCTATTGTTAGAAGTTTTCTCACATGTAAATAATTATGGACCTCAATCAAGCCACATCTATCCTTTCTTTTTAATAATTTCCTAAATCTGTTTCTGCAAGACCACATCCTGGACTTTGTATAGTTCTCATGACTTCTCTATGAATCTTTTTGACAAACAGCACACTTGGAATGGTAGTCATCCAAAAGTATCAGAATCCATTGACATTAGATAAATTGAGTGTCTTCAACTTTCCATGTTTATTTTTGATGTCTTAAAACTACCTATCTCTGCACAGCATTTAAGAATTTGTTTTTCTTTTCGTAAGCATAAAGGTTTATTTTCATATACCTTGGGAAAATTCCCCTTCTCCTTTCTTGCTTTCTTATTTCCTAGATTGCAACAAGTCTCCACTTCAGAGACAGTGATATTTTGCTGGAGATACATATGTAGCATGTACAGCAGTTCAGTTTTGGGTATAAAGTGGTTTTCCTTGGAGTTTGGTGTTGGTCGCACTGCTACACAGGAGGTAGTTTCAGCACTAAAACAATTATAATCTCTTTTTTCAAATGTATGGGTGGGGGTTTTTTAGGTGTTATTTATTAACAAGATTCACAGCTTTCCAAAGTCTGCAGAATGTAGAGTCTCTGACAGTTCTTGTGAAGAATGGAGGTGGATACGTAAACAGTTAAGCTCAGGGATAAAAACTAGACTGAGAAAGGAAGCTATAGCATTTTTGCTGTTCCTTGGAAGTTCAGTGTTGCTGCCTGTAGTACAATCCTTGTTTAAGTGAGCCTGCATATGTTTCATACATTATGCTGTCAGCTTAATAGATAATTGTTTATAGCATCATGCCATAATATAGAGTTGCAGATAGTATAGAGTTTAGTCCCCTTTCAAACCTTAAATAGGAGACTTAAAACCTTAAAATTATCTTTGAACTGGCCACTACTGTTAGTGCACACAGTAGTAGTGAGTAGCTCTCACTGATTTTCATAGGATTGGTCTGTTGTTGACACCAATGCAGGCTGAATTTATTTTTAAGTCACATTTTGTGCATTCTGTTATCTGTGGATAACAGAAATATGCCATGTGATACATTCTGTCCATCTGCTAAAGTATTAAAAAAAAAAAAACACAACCCAAAAAAAACCCCAAAAAACCCTTTATCTGCCCTACTATATTTAATATGTTAGTTTAGTATATTGCTTATGGTTCTGTTATTCTCTACATAATTGAAAAGTTATCTCATATTCTGAACAGTTAGGATTCTAGCCAGGTCTAACGTCTCTGTCAGTTGAACAAGAGATAGGGGTTGGAATGTGCCTGTGCTAGTTTTCTGAGGATCGAAATAAAGATGAATGCTGTCAACTAGTTAATGCCATCAGATGTAACTCTATAAACTTTAACATAGTGCTGGCATATTAAAAGGAGTGTGACTAGTACATAAATTCTTAGTAAACAGATAATGTCTCAGAAAAACTAAGAAATGGCTATCTTCTTTAAGAAAAAGCAACTGTTAGCCTGTCCTAATTTTCTTTGAGGGTAGGTTGCAAGATGAAAATGACATGTGTAGCTATTCTATTTAGTTTATTCCCTACCTCCTTTAAGTAGCATATTATGGACTTGCCTATCTTAGACAATTGACAGATAGCATGTATTTTATAGGCTATCAATAAAAAAAACCCAGCACTTTCATTATGATGGAAACATGTGCCAAGAACTGCCTTTAACATTAATCAAAACTTCCTTTATCACAAGAAGTACAAGCAAGTTTTTTAATTACTTTTTTAATTAAAAACCCAACTCTTCAATGCATATGTTAAATTATGTTACTAATACCGTGATCACCTCTGCAAAGTTGAAAATCCAGATGTTTAGTTGTACTTCCAGATGTAGCAAATTTAGAATCCTATAAGATCTGCTATGATTTAGAGTACAGGGTGCACAGTCTTCACGAGGATGCTTTGTGAATGACATGTGAGGAAGAGACCCAGGAGGAGCTGATGGACCGGCTAGCCTATAGGATGGGAGATGGTTTTAATCTTTGTAGACCATGTCTTCTTCCTTTGAATCCCATTCACAGTGAACCCAGATGGGAAGTAGCAGTGAGTTGAATAGTTAAGTAATAGGTAAGGGAACTTCTGTTTGTTTGACAGAAGACCATTCAAAACTACACTAAATAGTTAATTCTTGGTAGCTTGGTGTGGTGGGTTGAGCCAAGCCAGCAATTAAGCACCCACCAGGTGCTCACTCACTCCACCCTTCACGATGAGATGGAGAGAAAATTGGAAGAGCAACAGTAAGTAAAAACTGATGGGCCAAGATAAAGACAGTTTAATAAGTGAAGGGGAAACATGATGGAAAAAAAACAAAACCAAACATAAGCAATCACTCACCACCTCCCACCAGAAAACCAGTATGCAGCCAGTCTCTGAGCAACAGCTAGCTTGGAAAGACTATCCGCAGTGTTATTCCTGAGGATGATGCTATATGGTATGGAATGTTCCTTTGGTCAGTTGTGGTCAGCTTTCCCAGCTGTTTCCCCTCCCAGTCTCCAGCCTACTTGCTGGGGAGTGGCAGTATGAGAAACAGAGAAGACCTTGGTGCTGTGCAAGCGCTGCTCAACAATAGCCACGGCATCAGTGTGTTACCAATGTTGTTTTAGTCACTGGTCTAAAATTCAGCACCATACAGGCTGCTGTGAAGAAAACTACCTCCATCCCAGCCAGACCCATTATACCTGGGATTATAGGATTCAAAGCAGTTTATAAATATATTAATGGAATTGAAGTGTAACATTTTGATTCCATTTGAATGTCTGTCTTTTCTCTCCTGCATGGCATGATTGTTTATGTACATTTTTGTTGGATAACTTCAGTTTAGTAGTAGTACAAGCTTTAGCTCTAAACATGGACCCCTTATCTAAGCAGCCTGCTCAATGACTTATCTTCTTTCAATTACTTCTTGTACTGATTGATCTCACATCTAAATCAGTAGCTCTTGAAGAGATGAGAGTTATAGCTCTTTGAAGTGTGACTTCTGACACCAAAGAGAGTCAACACAACTGATACTGATGGTAGTTGTACCACTAATTTGAGACACTTACGGTCAACCCCCATATTTTGAATTCTAGAGCCACCGTAGAACTTAAAGGTCTTGGAATTACAGTGCTTTGATCTGTAAATTACTGTGTAGTCCTGCTTCTCAAGAGCTCCAGGAAAAGCACTTTGTAAATACTGATGTCCTAGAAGAAAGTAGATGCTTATTTTTCTAAGAAGCAGATTGAGTTCTTGAAGTATTGTTTATGTCAAATTTTTGTTACCTGTGGTAACCAGCTGTGTTCCAACAAAGTAATGTGATTGTATGGTGGCGTTACCTATGGTTGTTACGGCTTTTGCTAATGTGCTTTTGCTCCTGTGTTAGATCCTTTTCTCCTTCTGGTGATTAACATGTTAAAGAGTATACCAGGCTACTTACAAGGCAGATGAAATTTTCCATCACAAAATTGAGCTAGATACAACATACCCTCAGATGTGCATGGTAAAGAAAGCTGGAAAGAACTCTATTTTCTAGAGCAGACTTTTATGCAGCCGCTTGCTTAGAAGTACATTAACAGCTAATTGGTGCTGAATTGCATTTCACTCCATGCACAAAACCAGATTTTTCCATTAGATAATTTAGGTTTATTTCACAGTCCTCATTAATTGTTCTCATTTTATATTATGATATCTAATAATGAAAAACAGATCATAAATATGCTGTTGAAGTTAAGGATTTAAGCATAACAAAAATAAAGAATAACAGAGTTAAGGTTGAATATTTACCCAGCCTTGACCACAGTAGTTTTCATGCATAGTCACCAAAATAACATCTAATTGTGTTACAGAATATTCTTTTTCAGGTATCATAAGTAATACAGAGCAACATGATATCATATAAATTATTTAGTATAATGTACAGTTGCTAGGGTGAAGCACTAGAAATAACACAATGAAAGGGTTATTTCTTAGAGTAACTGTGATCTGTGCACCATACACATATAGGGCTAAATTTTTAAAGGGGTCTCAATTTTCCCTCTGATTTTATATCCTGCCTATTTCATGCATGTATGATAGGATTAAGATATCTGAGGTTTTTTACTTCAGTCACTAATTGATACATCTTAATCCTTTCATATCTGTCCTTAAAATAAGAGGCCATCTTTAAAAATTTCACCTAAAGTGCTCAATTTTGCCTTCAGATACCTCCATGCAACTTCCATTGAAGTAATTGGAGCTGTGCCTGCATATCTGATGGTGGAACTGGACTCATTGCAATTAAGGTACACATTTACCAACATAATTAGTCCTCTGGAATAATCTATGGGCCCAGTGTGACATTCTGCATGTGCAGAATTTCCTAGATTGGATGCTCTGCGTGTGGGAGATAGAAAATTACAATGATAACTTTATTTCATGCCTTAAATTTGTAGCAGTAGCAGAATTTTAATGTAATTTGCTGTACTTAATTATGTATTTTTAAATAAGAAATGCAGAAGGATGACATGAAAAAAACCATATTTTTTCAGTGATGTCTTTGTATATTTTTTTCTAAGCAGCACACAGACATTCCATCAGCAAATTACCAAAGGTTTGTGCATGCACAATCATTATTTGTGCAGTAGCACACAGTTTGAAGCATCCAAACCTGACTGTACTGTCTTTTTTTGGTTGTTCTTTTTTTTTAACTTTGTGCTTGCAAAGCACAGACAAAAAAATAGATGTGTAGAGAATCCCACAGTTAAATAACAGCATAAAACCGACATATGAGAACTTTGGTACCTCTCAATTCGCAATACAGATCTTTAAACAACAGGATAAAGTACTTATTTTCCACTAATTTTAAATCTTCTGTGTTTTCTGATGGCTTCCATGCAGCTTTTAAATTGGTGTGTCTCTCCTGTCACTGGTTTGGGGAGGGACTGTTTACAAAACTGTTGACTTTTAAAACTAATCGTTTTGGAGAGAGTCATATAAATCCATGGTTGACCCAAAAGCAGATTTTGCAGAGGTTTTCCTGAGTAAAATGCCAGTCTTGAATTTATGACTACACAAAAGATTTCAAGAAGTTGTTCTGGGATGTTATGACCTGTTAAAACACAAGGAATGTATTGAGTAGTCTTGTGATTTAGAGTAGTTCCCGATGAATATATGGGCCTACTTCTAGAAGTGTTACAAAGTGCCAGTTTTCAAGGTATTGCTTTTATTGTTACTCCTTTGCATTTATAGTGCTACCAAGTCTAAGAACGACAGAAGATGTAGTTCCCTCTGAAAATTATCCGCTGCCACAGAGGTTAACATATTTTAAGGAAGCCTTAACCCAGGGGCTTTTACACCACTCTTTTTGTTAGTGCAAGGTGATCTTCCTGTGGCAAGCACAGCCAATATTAGTTGCCATGACTTTCTCAAATTGAAGAAGATGCTCTTTATAGCACCACAAGATTTTTTTTTTTTTTTAACAAACTCTGTCATAGGGAAGTTGAAAACACAAGAATAAATAATTCTTTGAAATAGAAAATGGAGTGAAGTGAGAGTAAAGCAGTGCTTTTAAAGGACTTTTTGTTAAAGAAATTACTAGAAAATGTATTTTTTACTGTAACTGGTTGAATGGATAAATTATTCCTCTCAATCTTTGGCTATGGTAAGAAGTTGTGTTTTAAGATAAGAATAGGAGTTAATTACTTTAAAAAAAATTCAATACCT
Source organism: Coracias cyanogaster (assembly GCA_033124195.1). NCBI lineage: Eukaryota > Metazoa > Chordata > Aves > Coraciiformes > Coraciidae > Coracias > Coracias cyanogaster. The sequence continues at coordinate 83,385 of JAVSBS010007789.1, read as the reverse complement.
GTTTAGTGCACTAATTCTTAGAATGCTACTGTAATATTTTCTACATTTAAGCAAATACATGCTTAGATGATCATGGATTTATGTCCCTTGCATCCAGAATACTAATGGGTTTATAATTCAGCTTATCACTTGTCACTCTTTTCATATCTGTTGCATCAGCTTGATTATGTATAGGAAATCGGGATGTCTGCCCGTTTTCAGGTAAAGACTCTCGCAGTGGAAGTGGATGATTTCTTGACATTAGTGTTCCTTTGTTCTGTGTTTACACCCTGCTTGTTCTACATGTTTGTACATTTCTTTGTTTCGTTGAGATGGAAATAAGCTAAAGTTGTTGCTAAACCATTTGCTTTTCAAAAAAAAATTCAGTATTTTTAATTGATTTTCATTGTGTGTTTTTGCAGCAAGCTTAGTAGTGGAGGAGCGAACGAGACAGATGAAAATGAAAGTGCACCGTTATAATCAGACATCAGGGTCTGGTTCTAGCCAAGAACATGAGCGTGAGCAATATACCAAGGTAAAGTCAGTAGTATTGAAATGATACTTTGGCTTGAAAATTGAAGGCATAAATCTGTTTATTTAAATTATTATATATCCCTCAGGAACACTGTGTTATAAAGCCCGACAGAAATGTCTTCAGGTAGTAGTTTTGTAACATTTTTACATCATTTTTACCCCCATCTGCTGTCTTAGTCTTTGATGAATGAGTTTGCAAAAAACAGAACACTTCTAAATAATTCAGGGAAGAAAGATCCTTCAACAGCTGTTAAAGTCATGTCACCTCTAGCTTAGGAAGTCCCTGGCCTGCAATCCCTGGAGGCTGCAAAAGCGGGCCATGGAAGTATTGCAGTGTGTTGGCCCTACTCTTTTGTTCTTCTCTAGACGCTTGCTGTTGTCTGGCATGGAGAGAGCTGGACAGAATTAGATCCAATCCCATGCAGCTGTTCTCATATCAGTATGATTCTTTTGCATCCTAATAATGTCACAGATAAAGTATTATTTCCTTCCTTGAAATACACACTGATTATTTTGATCTCCTTTTCTAATAAAAGCTTAAAGATTTCTTCTGATAATTAAGTGTACATGAAATTACATTAATGAAGTTATATAGAGGGACCTTTTTTTTTCTTGATAACGCTAAAATGCCACAAACTTGTAAGTTTAAAGCTGTATAGGCTTCTGAGCAAATTGCTGAAAACCTCTCATGTGTCTGGGCTGCCACTTCCAAAACAAGCTGCGAGGGGCTGGAGCTGAACTTTCTGCCAGAGATGTTTTGCCTTGTGACACCTAACAAAGGGGAACATTTGCAGAAGTCAGGAGGGTAAATGCTTAATTTAATTAGATTCTGTGCTTCCTTTTAGAATTGCAGCACTGTGTTGGTGTAGACAGAGTAAAGGGCAGAGACAAAGCCTGTGGTAACTGAGCTGTAGGAGAAGCATTCTTGCAGTTCTGTTCTTAGGGTGCCACTGAGAGTTACATGCTTTGAATAAGTAACCACAGGACAGCAGTATAAATGTAAAAGTCCACTGTAAAAAATTCAGACACGCATAGCAACTCTATGCATTAAAAATAAGGTCTCAGAATAACAGTAGTTGAAATAAAATCATAGCTGTTATTAATTTAGAATTCCACACTTCAAGAGCCACATTTCAAAGCCTTTCTTCACATCAGCAAAAGCTAAATGCTTGTATATTTATTTCTATATTGTAAGAGACAAACTTTTAATTTGGGAACCAGTGCCATACATAAAACAACAAACTTTGTCAAGCTTTCAACAGCTGTGGACACCAGGACGCTCCCTGCACTTTATTGCCATAGAGCAGGCACTGAACTTTCAGTCCCTGCCCCTCCAGGGTCAGTTCCCTGCCTTTTGCAGAACTGATGCAGGCTCCTGGAGGCACCAGTTGGAAGTAATGGATAAGTGAGGTACTTAGGAATGTGTAAATAGGCAATTGGGCATGTAACTTGTAATATCTAATAGATTTGAAAGGTTTGTTACATCTTATTACAGTTAAATACGGAGACAACTTTAATAAGGATGTTTCGTTTTTGAGACCACCTCACTGTGAACATAGAACTTAAATGAAACAGTTTTTAAAGAGAAATAAAAGAAACAAGACTTTAGGTCCTCATTGCCAAACTGTGGGACATCAGCGCTATTAAAAAAACCCCAGCAACTGGATTGCAAATTGCTAATGAGATAATCTGTCAGAAGCCAGAATTTTTATAATTAGAACAGATCATTTGATATTGGGTTTGCTGTTACCTTCACAAGACGTCAACTCAGGACAAGAGGGTGAGATGCAGTGTCTCTCTATGGTACTTCCCAACCAGTTAATATGTTAAAAAAATAATTAAAATGGGTTTGATAAAATTTGCAGAAGAGAAGGGTAATGTGCAAAGGCAAAGGGACTTCGGCTAGGATAACCAAACATGTACCTTTATTCATAGTCCAAGGCCAGTTTTTTTATTTGGATTAAGTGTGTTTACAGATTAGTTCAGATGTTTGTATTTTTTCATTATGAAACTTTTCTTTTAATCCTGACTCTCTTTAATAATTAACATAAACATTATTTTTACTCCTTGATATATTTTTTTTATTGGGTTAGTGTAGATGAAATGTATCTTTAAATATCTTGGAAAATACCAACCTGCAATGTTACGCATTTATCTTACCCTCCTGTACCTAGAGTTTTCAAGTATCATCTTCAGTTTTAAAATATATTTGGAAATGAAATAATAATAGATATCACAGCATGATGAGTACTAAATAGAAAGAATTCTGTTGAAAATTGTTTTATTTGGAATATTTTAAAAAATATGACTGCAGCTTTAAGGAAGCAAATTCTCTGTCTGCTTTTATAAGAAAAAAATTTTTGGAGTACCCAGTATTCTGATGGATATGTACTCCTTGCCATGCTCAAAAAGTGGTAAGGAGAATGAATTTGTTGTCCTGGACTATAAATCAAAAAATCTTTAACTTTTCATGTATTTTCTACATTATAATGCTGTAGTCCTAGCTAGGATGCTCCAACCAATAATAAAATTTTTAAGTGTTGAGAACAAGTTATACTAGCACATTCTAGCACTCTCTACTATATTCAGTGGTGTTTGCTTCATATCACTGTGGTGATAGTCATCACTTGAAAAATGTTACTAAGGCAAACCTTGTGCTGCTGTCTGTCTTTACCCTCAGAAGATGCTGTCAAGGGTCAAGAAAATAAATGAGATAGATGAAGATGTAGATAGCTCTCAGGAAAATGTAGTCAATCATATTAAGTAACAGAGTAAAGCTGATGACTCAGACTTTTAAAGACTTAAGACTATACCTAATATCTGCTGCCAAAATCTGTGAAAACTCTTTGAAGGCTGCAGGAGCAAGAATTACTTTAAAGCAAAAAGAAAACATGTTCAGTGGTATAATAGACATTTTGGGATACTGAGAAAGAAGTATTAAATGGCTATTAAAGAAATAGCAGTTGCAAGCCAAGTTTGTCCCTCTCTGACAGAAATGTTTCTTTCTTTCCCAAATAGCAGTGTTTGCCCACTGCTTCAGAAGGTAGGTATTTATATTTATTAGAGAAATTATCCCAGGCTGCACACTGGGAAAATACTTCCTTTTGCTTTACAGAGCAATCAGCTTACATGGATTTGATTCTTCCACTATTTTAGCACTTGCAAATATACTTATTACATATAGAATTCTCTAAACATTTCAAACATTTTCCTTCAGTATGGACCGGATCTCCTTTGCAACAGTTAATTACATTCATGCAAAATTAATTCCTTAAATTTAAATATTTTCTCTCTTATATTCAAACAAGCCTTTTTTTCAGAGCTACTGTAACCTGGCCTTTGCTATTTCCAGTCCATTTCTGGTGCATTTCTTCCATTTTTGTAATTTCTTCCACTCAGTTTCTCAATCTTCTAGTCTCAGTAAGCACGCACTAGTTTTGCAAGCACGCTTCATGCAAGTTAGTGTGTAAACATTTTTAAACCTCTGCATTTTAAACATCCGTTAATGGATTTTGAATAGGTAAGTGTCTTCTGCTCTACAAATTTCTAATGGCTGTTCCATTCTAATTGTTTTGATAACACATCCTTATTTTCTTCTGTTCCAGTGGAAAGACTCCATAATTTCTGTGAAACAATTAAATTCTAAAAAAGCTAAATAATAATAATAAAACCCCAAACCACAAAATAACAAACCTTCTATGGATTTGGCAAAAGAGTTTAAAAAAGAGGTTTAAACTTCTGTCTTCATTTTTATATATTGGTAAGGCTGTAGTGGCTGGTATGCACGTGTATGTGCTATTTCCGTGTTTGAGAGAATCAAAACACCTCAGCAGCGTAATTCTGGATTTGCACACATAAAAAAGACAGGATATATTAATTACGTTTTTAATCCAAAATACAGTAAGTTTTTCATTCCAGATGCCACACAAACACAAACACCATGCTGCAGCTGCTCCAGCTTTCCAGAGAATGTGCTACACATTTTTTTGGAACATCTATCTATTCAAGACAGTTACTGCTCCGCATACTGTAGTACGTGCTTAAAAGGACATCACTGTATATTTAGATGCACTATTGGCTCAATTAAGACTGTATGTGATTGGAAAGCATTTAGCATAGAAGTGTAATCATGGCAATAGTTTGTGGCACTCTGGAGTTAACTTGATAGTGTCAGCAAGGAGGGCTGGATAGGAGACTTGAGATGATAGAACGCTGATTATCTTAAGTCTTATAGGAGGCTGGGCAAGGCACTTAGGGCTATGTATAGAAAATGCTCTAGGACGTTGATGTGATAGTATCTTCTTTTGATCCCCTTTCATGCCCATTCAAGAAAAAAGTATTTACTATATATCATATTGATATGACAGCCACTCCAATATTGGTAAGGTTTCACAAAATTCAGTGAGGTCCACTCATTCAACTTGTGGGCTTCACTGCAGTTTTCCAATGGTCTGACTCGCTCATTTTTGCTGTTGAGTGGTGTTCACAACAGACTTGGATACAATTATGGGAGGAGTTACTTAGAATCACTGGTGCTTACTGGGCTCTGGACCCCCTTGTGACGTGCTCCTAAGATGCAGACCCAGATGCTGGTAGGGGTCAGAAACGAGGCCTGGACACACCAAGGTGCTGACTTGTGGGCAGCATTTGGAGGAACCCTGTGTGAGCAGTCATAAAACTCAGGGTGCCTTGTGCGTGATTCAGCACAAAATTCCTGACAAAGTTCCATTTTCGAGTAAGGTACCTCAAAAGATATCTGTGTTCTCAAGAGTTGCATAAACTCCTGGATTAATCTAGTCCTTAATGTTTCTGGTCTGGATTTATCTTTCCTCATTTTAATCCCCATTTAATTTTCTCATTTAATTTCCTTGTTTTAAGCACTTAATGAGGCACATATTTTTAGAGATGAATCACCTGAGGCTTTTTTGTAGTCAAAGGAGGGGATGCCTCTTCAATTTTCAAAGCTCTGAACCATTGTATTCTCCATGGTTTGGGGGATTAAACCTAGAAATATACATACTTAGTAATAAGGAAGATAATATAATTATAATGTACTATTAAATTGCTTCTAAAATGTGCCTTCTAATCAGTAAAATTGCTGACATTGTTTGTCACTGAGGAACTGTAAAAGTATTCATGAAGTACACTCTTTCGGTTTATGTCTATGCTTTTTCCACTGATACTAACACATCTGCAGTTCATCATAACCCGTTTTTCTCCTTTTGCTGGAGTAGAAGCAGCAGCAACTCCTCAGGTGGTAAAGTGAATGGAAGAACTGCATTTCAGCTGTTTATATTTCAGATAGTTATATTGAAAAAGAAGTCTGTGTTTGTAATGCAGAAGCAGACAGTGCAGATAGTCTGGGCATTTGAAGCTAGCTGCTATTAATGTGTAAAAAACCAGACCTACTCTTTAGTAATTGCAAACTTCAGCAACTCTCCTAATATGATGAATGGCGCAACTTGGAATAGAAATGTTAAATAAGCTTTAACTCAGTAAGATAATAGAGTTGAAAGAGAAGTGATTGCACTGAAATGCACTTTATTTTGGAGCTGCAGAATGATATAATATTTAAATATAACATGACAGGGAAATTTATTACAAATACATGCAGAGATATGAAGAGCAGTAGTTTTCTAGATGAGTGGGACTGTATCATATTACTTTTGAGCCCAGTTGGAAATCTGAAGGCATTACTTTAATGCAGATACCAAAAAAGTGGTTCTTAGCCCATGACATTTTTCTTCTGAATCATAAGTTCAGGTGTATTGCAACAGTAAAATACTCTTTTTTAAACGATCACCACTTTGTGGAAGAGTACTATTTACTTCTACATTTTACTATTACTATGTAGTCCTATTTACTACTACATTTGAGGGGAAAAAAGGTTAACTTCAAAATTGCTCTCATTTTGTTCATCTCTTATCTTAGATAACTGATTATCAGATTGTACTAAAAGGGGGTAGGTAGGGAAATAGAAAAAGTTGTATGCCTCCTGCAGAGAACAGTGAATTCAGTAGAAGCAGCAGCTATAGGAAGGAAGTGCTAAATCCAGCACTAACTTTCACATCACCACTTTTTGTGCTAATCTCTGTTTCTTTGAAGAGAAGAGGTTTCAGTTTCTGGGGAATCACAGCCCCAGCATACAGTATAAAGGGATAGTAAAAGCCCAACCATGCTGAGATATCTACATAGTCCCCGCTTGCAAGAGATGATATCTGGGCTGAAGACCCTGAAGCAATATATGGTTTTATATTGATACTGAACAGTCACTCAATGAGCCTGAGTCCCTAAAATGTCACTGATACACAAGCTGGGACTTGGGACTTCTCTCCCACTATCCTAACCATTAAGCTGGATAACCAGGCCTTGATGGTTCCCTTGATGGGAAAGCTCAGGTTGTTTCAGCCTTCTCCAGCAACACGTCATGCTTGCTCAGGGACTACATGTATCTTCTTTTACCATTCCGAAGTCACTGTATGCACTCTTAAACCAAAGGCCACAAAGGGAATATGGGCTTTTTGATGAGGAAGGAAAAGTTAACCAGACATCACAATGACAGAGTGGAGAAGTCAGATTGTCTTCAGCAAATACAAATAAAACATGGAGATATTTCTGAGACCCTCTGTTACCATGCATTAAAAAAACATGTGTTTGAGAGAGATTGCACAGTTATATTTTAAACAAAGTATTTCTAAAACTTCACCTGTGGCGAAATATTTCTGGATATGGTTTAAATATTTAGGAAGGGGGAAATACCTATTTTACTGAAATCAACAGAAAATTTATTATTAATTTCTTTTGCAGATTGCAGTTCTGTTTAGCTCAATGGAAAGCCAGAACATTCTATATGTTCAGATGCTTTTCATATTTTTAGATGCCTCATTTTAAGAAAATGTAAAGGATACATTAAGAATTCTGTGGGAATTTTGCATAAAATATCAAGTCTGGCTTAGGAGTAAGGCAGTTTAACTTAAACTGGAAAAAATTAACAATTCAGTTTTCCTGCTTCTGAACATTCATGCTTAGCCTAAGTAAAAAGTTTTCTTTTTTTTTTTTTTTTTTTTTTTATTCTTGCTTTGATTTTATTTTTAGACTTAGAAGAAAGTCTAATGAAATTGAAATGTTCCATTATTATGAAATAGAGCTGGTAAGAATTAATGTGCTTTGTATTCCCGTTTTGGAGAGGTTTATTTTGCAGTCTGAAAGAGAGCAAGCAGCAAAATCATTTAACAGACTCTCCAAGCCATTTCCAAAAGGTGATCTGAATAAACATATCAGCATAGTCTCACCTTAACCCCATTGGTCATCTGTATTCACATAAGTCAAACCAAGTCACTTGGAAAGAGACTTTCCAAATAAACCCTCACTATTTTTGAAAATATTTTTAAATATTGGAGTTCTTGAGTTCTCTCTTACCCTCTGTACTAAATCAGAGTTCTGCTGCATCTAGTTCCATGCCAGTGCCTGTTACATATGTTGTTTGAGCTCAAAATCATCATGCTCCAAGCTATTCTGACATCTTATGCAGTTTCATTTAGTATTCAAAGCTGAAAATTTAGCTTTAATAAACCAGAGCTTTCTCTCCCACAGATGTTTTTATTCAGTCAGCCAGTGCAAGCTTCTCACAGGGTATTGCTAAGAGCTTCCTCAATGCACACTCCTCAAGTAAAACTCTCAGGTTTTTATTCATAAATTGTTTTGTGTTTTGAATCTTGACATATGCTGTCCAGGAGCTGTGAGTAACTCTGAAACATGGAATGAGACACTACATTTGTATAATACCAATTTCTACTACAGATTTCTATATTTACAGTCAGCATTTAGTATCCTGTTAATTCCCTCCCCTCTCTACTGCCATTAATTTCATCATCTTATCTTAGATATTTTACCAAGAGGTTTCCAAGTGTGCTGTAGAGACCTCAAACACGGTTGCTGAAAGGCACCAGAGGAAGAGAAGATAAACCTCGCTTAAGAACAGGAGATCTGACACATTTATCTGTGCAAATCCAAGCTAGTGTTTGCCAGGCTTTTAAAGTTAAGTCATGACATTTGCCAACAGACTCAGCCTGCAGCCAAGTGTGTAGTTGAGCTGGGGATACACACAGACTGTCACAGCTTTGTGTATAATTCATAAATAAACTTATATGACTTGCGGTCCTACAGAGCACAGATCTGGAAAATAGACTCCCTAGACTGTCATGTCAAAAACTGCCTAGTCTTCCAATGTGTTAATAGTTTTTCCATAGAATCATAGAATCATTTAGGTTGGAAAAGACCTCTAGGATCATCAAGTCCAACCTTCATCCCAACATCTCTCTAACCCTTAGACCACGTCTTGAAGAACCACATCTACCTGTTTTTTGAACACCTCCAGGGATAGTGACTTCCCCACTTCCCTGGGCAGCCTGTTCCAGTGGCTAACCACTCTTTCAGTACAGAGTGATATATGCCTTGGAATATGCCCTGCGAATTATGCCACTGTTTTAGTCACTTCCCAGCCAAGGGTACCTTGTGGTTTAATGACAGTAGGGTATAGTTTTTGTAAACCTGACAATGGTTTGATCCTGGTACCTGTGTAACTGAAGATTTAGGTAAGTAACATTGCTAGGACTGAAACTTCTTTTTATATAAGTCTGACTGGTGATGTGAGTAATAAGAGCTTTATGTAATAGGCAGTGTGGTGTCATGGTTGGTTTTAAGTAATCAAAGCTTCTGTTGTTAGCAAAAGGGAAATAACTTCTACCCCATCCACATATTCCTCTTACTGGGTCTTCTAATTCTCATGCATGTGTACATGTAAAAGCAATTAAATCAGGGAACTGATCTGCCTGAAAACAAACACTGGGTTACCTTTCAGCCTGACTAGTCCTTTAGTATCATGATGCAAAGAGATATTTTGAGGTAGATAGAACATAGGTATTCAAATCAAACCCCAGTGTCAGCTTCATGTGGCATTACATTTAATTCAGACTCATGCACAGTTCTCCTGTTCCAAACTGACTCTGTACTGGTATTTTATGGCATATTTTTAATATTTTAAAAATTTAAGAAAGCATGTGTAGCCAAGTAGATGGTATGCATGTGCTTGAGATGTCTGTCCACTGCATAAATATTTTATTATTATAGTTGCCATGTACTAAAGAGCCAGCAGCGTATTTCAGTTCCAATGCTGTGGTTTATTTCAAGTGTCTTGCTTAGTCCATGAGTACTATGTTCGATTTCTTCACTGGACATTAAGACATAATTTAATATAGGTGTTTTTCTGAATATCATACAATTTTGTTAGATCTAAAAGCAGAGCAAATTGTCATACTTAGGTCATTTGTTGTCTCAATATATGCATTATGTTTTGATGAGACTCTTCACCCTTTCTTTTCTTGATCTCTAGTATAACATACAAACAGATCAGTACAGAAGTTGTGATAACGTCTCTGCCAAATCATCAGATAGTGATGTCAGTGATGTGTCAGCCATTTCCCGAACCAGCAGTGCCTCACGCCTCAGCAGCACAAGTTTTATGTCAGAGCAATCTGAATACCCTCGGGGCAGAATCAGGTGAGTTCTCAGTGCAGCTTCAATTGCATCACACCGCCCCTTTCGTTTAGTGCCAAAGTACAACCAGAAATTATTGAAATTAGATGACCACAACATAAAAATTTATGAAAAATTTTATGCACGTATAAACTGTCTCTCATTGCTAGCCTGAGATGACAGTATTTTTGCAGTTGTGCATCTAAAACAGAAAGCAAACTTCCCTTGAGGAGATGACAGATTAATGTATTTGTAGCAAGTGGAACCTGAACACACACTATCATCTCATTGCTGGCTATGAATCAGTGTAATCTGTAAGCCAATAAGGCAGTACAGCAGAAATATTTCTACTTTTTTTTTATCTAAAGAATTTTCTTTCATAAAAGCTCTGTTTTTCTTTCTTTCAATGTATGTATTATATCCCTTCCTACTTGCTTTCATTTTGCCATTTTCATGCATATGATAAATTACTAGATTTGAAACAAGTATTTGTATAGTAATTTTTATATATCTGATTCAAAAGTAGTTTAATTCATTTCCGTAATTAATAATCACATACTATCTTTCATCCTTGATAATAACCCATTCTTGATTGAGTGCTTTTTTAGATACACAGATTGGTTCCTGTCTTCATTTAACTTGATGACAAAACTCCTGACATCTCTAAAGGCTGTAGGATTGACTTGGTAGTCTATTCTTACATCTACCAATGTCTGAACTTTCAAAAGTTTGACTTCAAGTGTTGTAAGACATAAGAAGAATTAGGAACTATAAAAAACATATCTCTAGGGAGGAAATCAGCCTGATAAAAGTCTGGATGGCATTATTTAGTACTTCAGAACACTTCTAGACAGGCTCACTATCCAAGAAATTCGGCTGTAGGCTTTTTAATCTTTTAATGCAGTGGGAAGGGATATTAGGGAAACGCAGAAACTGGTCTCTATGTGGGAACTAGCTCCACCTCATTTTTTTGTTAATTGACAAGGCTATTCAAAGTCATGTTTCCAGTTGGTGAAATTATCACCTGATAGCTGCAGTAATCCACAATCCAGCAGAACACTACAGTGGAACTGTATGTGTCTTTAAAGTTATTCAACTATTTAAAGTTATTTCATATGTTTAAATGCTGCATTTCATTGTGTCCTAGCTTTTTAGTATTTGTCTCTTACAGAGGGCTTTATTCATACCAAAATACCTGTATTTTCTGGACAGTGAATTTTTTCAACTAGGCTCTGTCACAGTATCTTTGGCAGGTTACACAAAATAGTATTTTTTTTCCCCATAAATATTTCTGCATTGAACAGATTTTATCAGAAATGTTCCTTGGGTTCAAAATGTCTGATCAAAAATATCAGAACAAGGAGAACCAGTAACCTCATGTGAGGCTAGAAAGGGGAAAACCCAGGGCCAAATCCTTGCTCTCATTCAGCCTCTCCCATTCTAATGAGTAGTAAGTGTCTGCAATGGGAGCTCCAGTTCAGCTTCACTCTAGACCCCTAAAGAAAGATGTAAGTGGAATTCAGATGCCTTCGATTTCTGATACTGTCCACAGAATACATACCTCAGAGCTTAGACACTTTATACTTGCTTGTTTTAATGTTCTCTAAATTCAAGTAGTACTTCCATAATGAGCAAAATATATAGTAATAATATTTCTACTGAATGAGCTGCACTGCATATGAGTAAAACATTAACATATTCATAAATTACTCGTAATTTTCAATGTTTTTCTTCTAAGCTGGCAGTGGTATTACTCCCCTGAAAGACTTGTTAAAATAAGTGGGACATGTCTAATGTACTATCTTTGCAATTAGCCTATTTCAATCATTAAGGGCCGTGGAGTGAAATTTAAAATAATTTTTATATTTTGGTGGAAAATGTTGTATCCAGCAGATTAACATCCATCAAAATTTTCCATTTGTGTTGTCCGCACTTATTTTTGGATGATTGCCTATCATCACTATAAAAAGGTCAAAGTCTTTCAAGATCTGCAAAATTTTGTATCATGGGAACTAGATGTCAAGAGAGAGCAGAATTAAAGGAAGCTGGGTGTTGAAGAAAAGAAAAGGTATTTTGCTGATGATCTGAGCCAAAGTCAGCTTCCTACCCTTCTCTGTCTGCACTCATAGCCTCTGTCACATAGTCCAGTCAATTCTTTGTGCAGCTTACTTATTATATGGAAATAAAGAGTTACTTTGGAGAAAGGGTTGATTGTATTATGAACAATTTTTTCATGTTGTTTAACTTTAGCCTTAATAACTACATATCTACAGTGGAATTCACCTAAAAATTAGGGCTTAGTTAAATGGTTTGTCTAACTTGCCTAAGTCATTAAAAAGAAGAAAACATCTGTTATCTCGGATGGTTCACCTCATCTTCAGCTAGATGTCAAGGATAGGTGAATTGTCCTTTTCTAACAGTAATTGTTGAAGAAGCCCTAGATGACTAGTTTAGATTGGTTGCTTTAATTTTAGACATCTAAGTGAAATTGATTCTTTCTCTTAATTACTGATGTTTCTTTAAGTTCAAGGAATTAGGAATTTGACATTCAAGTTTGATTAGTAATTTGAATTTCAGATTTTACTTTTGCCTCCAAGGAACCTGATGTTGACATATATCAAGCAGGATGGGATGGATGGGAGGGCTGAGCAGGAGGGACAAGAAAAATAGTGGGTTTTTACTTTGTGTCTTCCGTCTTACTGAAACTACATATCCACCATCATCTTCATTTGGAAGTGTGTCAACCCAATGGCCATGGCAAGTGTGTGAGTTACGTTAAAGACAGTTTGTTGAACTGACTTTTTTATGCATCTACTTTTGTTCTCCAGATACCTTCTGGAGATGAAAGCTATGAAGAATGTAATAAGCGTACAGAAACTCAAAGGAGGTGACCCAGATTTAGCCATCTCACTAAACTAAGTCATTCAACTAGTATTTTACATGCCTTTTGTTAATAAACAAGCAAGATTCCTGATCTGCATGGCCTTTGGATATTGTGTCTCCATCTCTTTCTCTGTTGAGCAGAGAAAAATTAATCCTAGGGCTATTGACCAGCAAAGTGAATTAATTAAATTAAGTGGAGAAATGTGACTTGAGAGCACTCCAGGGTTCAGATTAGTAACCTGAAATGAAACTATGCTCCTCTAACATTTCTGTGTGAGCTTTTTAGTTTTTTAACACTGGTTAGTTATTCATATTCAGAGTTGTGATGTCAAATTTCTGAATGAGTGTGTCAGTAGTTTTAGTTAATATTGTTATTCAATATTACACCATCATCCCTCATATTAATATATCTGTGAAGAGGGATATAAATTAAGCTTCTAGACATGTGAAAATACAAGATACTGCCCTCTTCAGGGCTATCACTGAGAAAGCAAACTTTTGTTATATTTATGTACAAAATATCATTACCTTTAAATGTCAGGAGGACTGAGGTGTTAGGTCATACTGTGGTTTTTATCCGCTAACTTCACCACCCATTTTCACAGCACAAACAGCTTCTTGACCTTTCCTCCCAAATAGTAATGGATAAATAGAGCCTTTAAAAACCTACATAATGCCTTTTTCCCATCAGTCCAGGCAGAATTGATATCGCTCTCTTCACCCTCATTCTTGAAAAACTGAGATTTTGTCACTTCAGACAAGGTATTCTATATTATCCTATGGTTGTAAATAGTTATTTCTTTATTCAAGCAGTAAAGAATTAAAACCTGGAAGCACATCTCTTTTTTCTTGTGGCTCTAAAGTCTATAGGTATTAGCTGTAAGTACAGAACAATTTATGGGGGTTTTCAGCAATTTTTAATTTTAATGAGTAACTTCAGTTACATTACTCAAACTACACTGTGTTTATTATAATGTACAGCATTTATAGAATGAAAAACTATCTGAACAACAAGGATAAATTGAGTTGATGCAGAATAACACAGAAATACTGTACTTCTTACTTGTACAGCTAGATAACACTATTTTTTGGGTCATACCCCCAAATTTAAAGTTTTGTAGTATTAGGAAATTTAAGCATGTTGAAGAAGTTAGTAACATAGAGACAAGCAAATCTTCCCTTTCCTTTAAGCAATGTCAAGATTGTGTCTAAACCTGTTAAGGCAGAAGACTAATTTCATTCCTACAGTATATTTGTAATTGAACTACCTGTCAGAGAGCTGTGACATAGCATATATGGAAAATACCATTACAGAATCACAGAATCACAGAATCATTATGGTTGGAAAGGACCTCCAGGGTCATCAAGTCCAACCTTTCTCCTAG